>NW_024121754.1:2192635-2365135 GCF_016745375.1 Pimephales promelas
AAGGGTTCTCCTCATCCTCAAACATTTCTACCAAAAGCATTATGTTTTGAATGGCAGAGGATGAAAAGAAATGAAGGTTTTTGATGAAAACATTCCAGTATTCTCTCCATATAATGGACCAAACGGTTCAAGGTCCAAAAGACAGTTTCAGTGCAGCTTCAAAGGGCCATGAAACCCCCCTCTTTCAGCTCAAGTCTAGCTCAAAATCTTTTTGAAAAATGCAACTGAAATGGGCGTGGCTAGCTGTGAGAAGAAGGGAGGGAGTGTGTGTGGTATGACCATCACGTCACCGTCCCATGCATATCGACTGTCACTAAAAAGCAATGGTAGGGTAAAACATGAAGAAATGCTAGATTTTAATATATAGCTGGCAAAGTTAAAGTCTTATGAAATACACTGACACTTTATTATTGTCCTTTCAAAAGTAACTGAATGCCCTGCTACATATATTAGCCTACAGTAATCGTAATTCTATTTAAAACATATTAATGTAGGCTACATGTATAATTATAATGTCATTATAAAATATATAGTAGTTTATATAGACACTATAAATACATTTCAGAAAAAAAATTATTAATTTTCCGCTTAAAAAAATCATTCCGTGTATAGTCTCCGTGCCCTCTGAACCCTCATAATAAAGATGGCTCTGCGGAAGTGGATGAATTCTCATTTTAGACACACACACACACACCTCTGAAGGGATAGAAAGTCCTCGGGATACCGCATCACTCGCAAGACACACTTGGTTGTCAACAAGGCGAAGTCCATCATTCTCCACTTGTCGCAGCTCTCTCGAGAAAATGTTCGCGGCACACACTATAGTTTAGATCATCTTCAGATGTGTCCGTGTTTGATGGCAAACCAACCGTCCAGAGCCGGAGTCTAGCCCTGGCAATATCGCGGAGAACATATTCAACGCACTTGGACTTTGCACCATGAAAATAAATACTTGCGTCCCATGATTTGCCTCTCTCATCGACTACGCGTACGCGATAGTTTAACATGTCTGTCGTTGTAAAGATCCACGTGGTGTCATGAATAATTAAGAGGCCGTGTCTTCTCATTGGATAAGAAAACTCAGTATCATTAATAATTATGAGACAGCGATGAGTCATCAACGCACTGTGCAGTGCATGGCCACGTCACCCGCTCCGATGAAGATTTTAAACCCGGAAGACGAAAAAAGCGGAAAAAAACTCAAATTTAACCATTTTAACCTCATTATTAAATCTAACAGATGCTAACATTGTCCTCAATGGTGTTCAACACACATACTTCTGTTATAATCTCAGAAAATTTGGTTTGGGGTTTCATAACCCTTTAAACGACACCAGACGATGAATAATGCTGTGTTCACACCGAACGCGAATAGCGCGTGAAATTCGCACCTGACACATGTTTGACACTTGACCACTTTGTGTTCGCGTGTCAAGAGTGAAACTGATGCACGTAAAAACAAAAGTTTGAAGCGAAATGTACGCGCGTCAGAATCGAAATCCGTTGGCGCCATTGTTTGTGTGTCGACCTCTGGAGAGCAGAACAGCGGCGTGGGGATCATCGTCGCCGTATTTGTGTCCACCGGACCCTTCGTTTGGCGAGTTTCGCCATTTGCTCGCTCCAGGAGCTGCGCTGGATGACGGCCGCTGTCAGCGTTACTTCCGCCTGTCACGCGCCCAGTTTGATGACCTGTTGTCCCGCATCGAAGCGAGGATCACCCTCGCCCTCATCCACGTAATCTACCTGTCATTTATTTTAGTTTTGATGATAAATAGAGCCAGCCTTCAAAAATTATTAACCTGTCCTGTGATTATTTTCTCTCT
The DNA here is from genome assembly GCF_016745375.1 of Pimephales promelas. The sequence goes on from NW_024121754.1 coordinate 2,194,459, forward strand.
CACGTCCAGACACGAACTTACGCACATGTATTTTGATTGTCTTTACATCATAATAATATTTCATATAATCTTGATATGGAATGAATAACATTACAAATACAAAATGAACGTGTCTCATATATAGAAATAAAGTTTTAGGTGATAAAATATTTGCTTTGTTGTGCATTAGAAACACACCAGGCATTTAGTCATATTACAAAACAATTTATTGAAGCATCCAGATACTTCACCATGTGAGCAAGTAGCTAGGCTCCTGATTGGTTAACGCGGCGCGAATTCACGTCAAAGTGCAGATTTTTCAATTCGGGCGGCAGACGCGAATTCGCATCAAACGCGTGAATGCACAAATAGCACTAACTAAATCATTCGCGCGAATGGGGCGTATTCGCGTCTTCCGCGCCGCGCTCCACGCCTCATTCGCGCCGCAGGGATTTTTTACGCGTGTAACGCATCTTTGCACTGCCTTAACATTGAAATCATTCGCGCCTGACGCGCTATTCGCACCCGGTGTGAACGCACCATAAGGGTCTTATCTAGCAAAACGAGCGGCCATTTAATAAATAAATAACAATGTTTAAGTTTTATAAGCACAAATGCTTGCGTTGCTTTGTTCTGTGATGCGCGTTCGTGACTCTCCTGTACAAACTTGTTCATCAAAATGAACAAATCTTTTTTGCGAGTCATTTGGTTCATTCAACAAACAAAACGAACGAATTGACCCGGAAAAAGATTCGTTCATTTTTGATAAACGAGTTCGAACAGAAGAGTCACGACGGAGCAAGGCCACCATTTGAGCTTATAAAACTTAAACTTTGTTATTTATTTATTAAATGAGCGATCGTTTCGCTTGATAAGACGCGTATTCATCGTCTGGAATCGTTTAAAGCCCTTTGAACAGTTTGCAGTTTGCACTGAAACTCTCATTTGGACCTTGAACCGTTTGGTCCCCATTGAAGTCCATTATATGGAATGTTTTCATCAAAAACCTTCATTTCTTTTCGACTGAAGAAAGAGAGACATGGACATCTTGGATGACATGGGGGTGACTAAATTATCAGCAAACATTTTTTGAAAAGTGAACTACTCCTTTAAACCACATATTTATTTTAAGTATAAAATTAAGTATATTTAATTAAACCAATCGGGTTTAGAGGGCGAAAAATCAACTATCCATTTAACATGCCATCAAGAACTCCCAAGAGTGGGTTTTAGCGGAAAAGTCAGTGGGATCTTGACGCAACAGTGACGACTGTTCAAGATAAAAATCAGAGCGCGATCAATCACACACACACACACACAGAGGGAACCCTGAGGTGCTGAACAATGCTTTTCCGCTTCCCTCTAGAAGCTTGAAACACCTGTGATGCACAAGCCCTTCCAAAGCACACCAGAGGGCTTTTCCCTGAAGGCTTCCCTTCTCTCGCACTTTCACTAAACACAAAACACTTCCCACGCGCTTGCATCTCACTAACCACCGTGGCACATTAATTATCTGTGATGATGACTTTTATGAGGAGAAAATTCCACTGAGCAACCAGTACTTCATATCAAAAACGGCCTCTTGCATTTAGGATGATTTAAGATGCAGCGAAAGCGGTTTCTTAAAAACATCTTTGATCATTCACAAAATTTTCATTGCCCCCAGATTATTTCATTGTATGAATGTAAGCAGTCAATATATCAAAAGAGCAATATATCAAGAGTTTTAACAATTTTCTTGAAAAGTTCAAACAACATTTGTAACTCAAATGAAGATATTTTGAATGAAATCTGAGAGAAATGTTTCAACCATCCGTTTTTTTTTGGGTTTTTTTTGGGAAAAGACTTTCAATGGAGGGACAGAAATCTCTTTTTGTTTAGAAGACGGACAAAACTATTACAGTGATATAAATATTAATTTTTGGGTTAATTAACCCTTTAAAGTATTGTTTGGCTTATCTTGATTAGACATATAATTGCTCTTGTTTCCAGACATATAATGACCATGTAGACTTCATTTTTTTTTTACATTTTTCCCCAAATATCTTGTTTGGTTTTCCACTGAACAATTGAAGTCTGAGGTTTGGAGAGACATGAGTAAATGATGAGAGAATGTCTATGTTATCAGGTATTAACCCAAATATCTTGTGCATTGTTTCTCTCTGAATGACATAGAGCCAGCATGAATAAAGGATGACAGTGTTTATTTTACCAGGAATTACCTTGTGTTTTGTTTCGCCATGTCAACAGATATACTGTATCAAGATAAGATCAGACAGTTCGAAATACTTTTGTCTGATCGTCACAAAATAAAATATGTAACCAAAAAAAATATATATATATATATATATATAAACACACACGCACACACGCATTTATATATATATATATATATACATACATACATACATACATATATATATATATATATAAACATTTATAATTTTATATATATATATATATATATATATAGAATATATATTTCTGTTCATCTTGGTGCAAGCATAGATAAACAGAAATATAAATACATACATACATACACACATACATATATATATATATATATATATATATATATATATATATATATATATATATATATATAGGGCTGTGCAACGGTTAATCGTGATTAATCGCACCTAAAAATATAAATTTGTGTTTACATATATGTGTGTGTACTGTCAATAATTATTTTTTATATAATTATTTTATATTTTTTTAAAAAATTGTTATTAATATAAATTATGTATAAAGTATAAATATATACAGTATATACATGCAAATATTTCTTAATATCTCAAAATAATTATAAACACTACACACACACATATATTATGATAACACAAACTTTTATTTTGGATACGATTAATAGGGATTAATTGCTGCACAGCCCTAATATATATATATATATATATATATATATATATATATACATATAATTATATAATATTTTTTTATTTTATTTGTGAAGCCAGTCTTTCTCTGCTCTAAAACACAACAAAAAAATCCACTAAAAATGACCTTCACCTCAGTGGGTCAAATATTAATTTAGTAATGCATGTCAGTTCTATCATCATTTTTTTATGCAATTAAATTTAAACTTTAACAATTCAAAAATATTTCAAGGCCATAGTCACGTCAAACCCACGTTACCCTTAAAAACTTTGCATGAATATCAGTGAGTGCGTACAACCAAACCATGCTGTCCCCAAGATACATCTACAGCTACGCAACATGGAAAAATGATCAACTGAATCAATCCCCAATGATTCATGCTAGAGCAAAAGGGAAACTTACTGAAGATATGCTATGACTGCATAAACATGAGACATTTTACAGCTTCATCCCATACAAAAAGTTATCTTTAGGGAAAAAAAATGATGTTTTCTTGATTTTTGAGCACACACCAGAGACATTAAACTACGTAAAAGGGGGAAACCGGTTTCTGTGATAAATATAAGCTATTAGTAATAAATGTCACAAGTGCTGTACATTTTTCCATGGCAGTTTTTTAAGTTACTCCATACCAGTGGCCATCACTTAATGATTGTCACATTTAACAACCTTTTAGTCAAGTCAAAGACGGAAAAACAGCCAACAGTGCAGAATAAAACTAAAACTACTCTTCGATAGCGTCAAATGCCAGACTTTAAAAGTAAGTATTTATGCTTGATTTAAAAAAAAGCATTTCTATTCCAGAGCTTCGGTGCCGTCACCGCAAATGCTCTGTAATGCTTTAGTGCCATTTCACTAAAAAAACACACCGTTTTTGGACACTATCATTAAGGTAATACTGCAATGTGCTTTAAAATAGCTGTAAACAACATTTAATATGGTAATCATGTAGCACATTACTACACTATGGTGCCAACCATAGTGTAGTAGTAATGTGCTACATGATTACCGTGCCAATGAACTGTGCCAATGAATTGGCTGTGATGCAACCGTAGAAAGGGAAATGATGTCATTTGTTTCTCCTGTGGGAGAGTTTTTAAGAGAAGCAATTTTCCACTTCACAGGTCTCCGGTTTGCATGAATGTGTGTAAAATGCAAGGTTAGATGTTGAAGGAAGGAAGGAAGTGTCTGGACTGGAGATAATTTTGACTCATGAAGTGTTCAGATGCAAGAAACAGAAGAAAATCTCGTTTACTGAAACCACTGCTTTCAGCTGTAGGAGAGGACACATGTGCAGCGCAGCTTCAAAACACAGTTTTTTGTTTTGCATCCTCAGGAAGTGTTAAATAACTACAACATAATGTGGGGAAATGATCAGCTCACGTCATCCAATAAAATTACTACATTAGGCTGAACTAGGGCTGTATTCAACCAAAGAAATCCTTAGTCGAGTCCTGCGCAACGATTATTCGACTAAAAAAAAAAACGTGATGTTTTGATTAAACATTTTTTAAACAATTGTCATTGAGCATTTATAAAACAACAACGAAAAAACATCACAAATAAATAAAACTTACTATAATAATAATACAATTCTTTGAAAATTAAGTGATTTTTTAACTGCAAAAAGTTAGGGATGGGCAACGATTAATCACGATTAATCGCATCCAAAATAAAAGTTTGTGTTTACATAATATATGTTTGTGTAGTGTGTATAATTAATTTGTATATATAAATACCCACACATGCATGTATATATTTAAGAAATATGTGTTAATATATTTATTCACAATTAATATTACATATAACTATAAATATTTGATATATTAATAACACATTTTTCTTAAATATATACATGCATGTGTGGGTATTTATATATACAAATTAATTATACACAGTACACACACATATATTATGTAAACACAAACTTTTATTTTGGATGCGATTAATCACGATTAATCATTTGCCCATCCCTACAAAAAGTGAAGAGCTCTGTCCTAGGTCACACCTGACCACACCACACGCTGCAAAAAATATAACTGCTATCAGCCACATAATGAAAAATCCCAACAAAAGCTCTCGTTTATACAGGCTTTATATTCTTCTTTACTTTCAAAGCTATGGGTTAACTTTCGTCCTGACGATCAAGGCGTTTTAAACAACACACAAAAAACCCAAATAACTTAAAAACAATCCTAATAATAGGCTGTAGGACCGCGTATAGGTTTATTTTCGTTTTGTTGCATTATTTAGGCTATTTTCAAATGCGTCAAGTGTACAAATAAAAGAAAACATTAAGAAAACACAATCTATTGAGTTAGCATGATATAGCCGTTAAAAGGCTGCTCACGTCTTTTGCGCGCTCAAGTTCGATTTCAAATGTAGGCGCGCGACTTGCGCGCTCATAATGAAGCAACGCGATCGCCTCCCTCCACAGTCTTGTCGTCTTTGTTTTAAAATGCAGCCAGACAAAAGATTTAGATTTCCTGGACATTTTGTCGACTAAAGCCAAAACAAGCAGCGTTCTAACTGAATGAATACAGCATCCCTTACCGAGCGCAAAGCCACAGGTGCGGTTCCCGAGTGTATTATGTGTGTGCGCTAAACTGTGGCGCAGTTACAAAAATAGCCTAAATTAAAGCATTTTAAAGTTGGGGACAAAACATAGGCTAATTATATTTAGAATAGAGTAATAAATAACTGCTTATAAAGGAATAAATATCAAGGAGTAAATCATTGAAAAATTATTTTTATTGGTAAAAAAAAAAAAAAAAAAAAATGCAACTGGTCGATCAAGACCAATAAGAATGTCAGTCGACCAAGACGGCATCGACCGATTAATCGACTAAACGACTAAAGTTGACAGCCCTAGGCTGAACTACTGTTCAATTGATTTCTCAACTCACTACCTTTGCTATGTTTCCATCCAATTTTTAGTTTTTCGCATTTTGGGATATTGCATTTTTAAAAGAACTAAAATCCTGGATGCAGATCTGTTGCAGGACACGCGTGTGAGACCGTTTCACTGCTATTATATCATATAAATATTAGGGCTGTCAAACGATTAATCGTGATTAATCGCATCCAAAATAAAAGTGGGTGGGTGCACTGTGTATAATTATTTTTTATATATAAATACACACACATGCATGAATATTCAAGAAAAAATATTATTTATATATAAAATATTCTATTTACAGATCATATAAATTATATATAAATGAAAATATTTCTTAAATATATACAAGCATGTGCTATATATAAAATAATTATACACAGTGCACCCACATATATTATGTAAACACAAACTTTTATTTTGGATGCGATTAATCGTTTGACAGCCATATATATTTACATTAGTTGGAAAGCCTGTTTGCCATCACGTTGGGTGATAACGTTACAAACATATAAGCTTTTGTGATCGTCTCTGTGACTCAATCACTCAATCTGCCTGCACGATGTAATTTACTGTATGGGAACTTTTCAGTCTACTACATATGATGAACTCAATAGCAGGCTAGCAAGAAGATTTAGTGCATCTTGAACGGGTTTAATTAGGATGTTAACCACCAGTACATGTCTAGACGAAATCTTGGCAGGTGTTGATGTATTTAACAACTTTTGGTGACGTCGACACTGGTTCCTTTGACGTCCATGAAATCATAATCGGCGAAGAGTTGAATAGTTCATGCACATATCTTCTTACTGGATAAAAAAATGTTGGATACTGGAAAACGGTTGGATATTTTCTCACTCTGGCTAATGAATCTTCAATGGCAACCACATTTTTTTGTATTACAAATCCAGGACACGGGTCAAAGCTCCCTATTTAGGGAGTGGGTGGTCATCCCAGTCAAAAGGTGCTTAAATGCCACCCTGAAAAACAATATGAGCATAGTTAAGACGGATTTTAATCGCATAAACTATGATGGAAACACTTTTACTGAATAAATCCCTTGATGAGCAAAAAAGACAGAAGACTGCACCCCTGTGCAAATAAAACACTATAGAAATATGTCATGACATGCATACAGAAATATATTTATTGTGGCTACACTCTAAAAATTAATTATCTGGTTTTAATAAAACATTCCCCCTATCGGCCAGGGCCCAGTTGCACGTGCATACCCTGCATTCCCAGACGCTACGTCACTGGGTTCAGTGACATTTTTGTCGAGTCATTAATGGAGGAGTAAAAAACAACCACAGAGGCTTCCACGATTGCAGCTACTTCTGCTTTTATTTCAGATATTTTGGGCCAATTGAGCAAATGCATGCGGTTCCCTTGTCCACATGGAAAGGAAACACTGCTTTATTTACAAACCTTTGACGCAACATTCAAATTTTGCGTGCATAACTTTAATTCTCAGCTTTGTATGGAAACATAGCTAATATCAAGTTCATTTGTATAGAGCTTTTCATAATATGCTTCAAACAATTTTTAATTTTTCATACTATGCTTTCTGATTCAGTTTAATATGCAGAAAGAACTAGGTTCCATCGTTTAAAGCTCTTTGAAGCTGCACTGAAACTCTCATTTGGACCTTGAACCGTTTGGACCCCATTGAAGTCCATTATATGGAGAAAATCCTGGAATGTTTCCATCAAAAACCTTCATTTAGAAAAAAAGGTTCTGTTGTGTTCTATATAGAACTCTAGGGTTCTTGACTTAATTTTAAAGAACCCTTTATACCAAAGGTTCTATATAAAATAAATGTCTTACATGATTGCATAATTCTTTCATGCTTAACAGGAAACACTGATTTGGACCTGATTCTGCGCAGTGGTGAACGTGAAGTGGCGCCGCGTTATCAAGATACCGCACTCACACTCGTAAAAACGGTTAGTACAGTTTCCTGCAGAACAACTCATTATGTCGGTGTGACATAAACAGTTATGGAAATATAGAAATTTGAGAAGAAGACTCTTTCTTTCTTCAGTCGAAAAGAAATGAAGGTTTTTGATGAAAACATTCCAGGATTTTCTCCATATAATGGACTTCAATGGGGTCCAAACGGTTCAAGGTCCAAATGAGGGTTTCCGTGCAGCTTCAAAGGGCTTTAAACGATTCGAGACGATGAATAAGGGTCTTATCAAGTGAAACGATCGCTCATTTAATAAATAAATAACAAAGTTTAAGTTTTATAAGCTCAAATACTCGCGTTGCTCTGTTCTGTGATGCGCGTTCGTGACTCTCCTGTTCGAACTCGTTCATCAAAATGAACAAATCCTTTTTCGAGCATTTGTGCTTATAAAACTTAAACTTTATTTATTTTTCAAATGAGCGATCGTTTCGCTAGATAAGACCCTTATTCATCGTCTCGAATCGTTTAAAGCCCTTTGAAGCTGCACTGAAACTCTCATTTGGACCTTGAACCGTTTGGACCCCATTGAAGTCCATTATGTGGAGAAAATCCTGGAATGTTTTCATCAAAAACCTTCATTTCTTTTCGACTGAAGAAAGAAAGACGTGGACATCTTGGATGACATGGGGGAGAGTAAATTATCAGCAAAAGTTTTTAAAAGTGAACTACTCCTTTAAACTTACACTTACAAAAAAATCTGACAGAAAACATCTTTGGAAAAAATGTATTTGAAGTGTAATTTGATGTCCCTCGTGTTAGACTACATGGAAAGGGCGGGGTTTATGAGCTGTACTGGGACCAGCCACCAGGGGGCGATTCAGACGCTCTGGCTTCACTTTTCAGGAGTTGTTCGGCACACTGGGTTCAGAATCGTGATTTACATTTTTTTTAAAGCATGTATACAAAATCATTACTTGATAATTTATACAGAACCCCTTTTCTTCCAAGAGTGTATTAATTAAGCCATATGTACACTCTAAAAATGCTGAGTTGTTTTAACCCAACTTTGGGTCAAATGTGGACAAACCCAAACGTTGGGTTAAAAATATTAACCCAATGACTGTTTATGGACATGGACATATATATATATAATATGGACATATTTGACCCAAAGTTGGGTTAAAACAACCCAGCAATTTTTAGAGTGTAGGTCAATTCTTTAAAGCAGTTTGTCATGTCTGGACATGTCTGGAATAAATAAATCTGACATGACTTCATGTCCCATGCATTACTTTCAGAGACAGACACACATCCACCAATGTAATGCCTCAAAGCGCCCACAGTCTGAGAAGAGAGATGCCATCATATTTACACAAACATACACCGTAAAAAAAAAAAAAAAAAAAAAGATTATTGGAGTATGCTCAAAAATTTCACGGTATTTTCTTGTAATTATTTGTAAAATGTACAACAGGTTTCTCAGTGGACGTAATTTTTAATGTATAAAGTAGCAGTTATGAGGGTTTCCTATGCAGTGAACTGGAGCAAACCCACACAAGTGATGACCTGATAAAGCCTATGATGTAATGGTGTGCAACAGGCTGATCTAATGCCAAAAACATGCATCATATCAGAGGGGACAGGACACTTAACAAATATTAAGTTTTTTACTATTTATTGGTGACTACTTCACCACATTTAGAATATCGCATCTGTGTAAAACCTCAATGTGTTTGCGCGCACACACACACACACACACACACACACAGGGTGGAAGGACAGGGGGTGGGGGCTAGATGAGGGAGAAAGAGCAATAAGAAAAATCCCAACAGTCATCAAAAGGAAAAAAAAAAACTCCAGCAGTTGATTGTATTTGCTAATATCTGTCTTTCTGCCCACCCATTCATTTTTCCAAGAGCTGTCACTATATTAGACCAACACGAGCAGGTTACAAGTCACTTGTCAATCGTGCACTGAGGATAACCATCCAGCAGGTGACTTGAACCTCGAAGGACATCCACTGAAACCATGTCTGCTCTACACTGGATCTGTGCTCTGACACTGACACTGGTTTACTGCCTGAGCGCCCAGCCTGTCAAACGAAGCACCACAAAGGAGAAGGAGATACCTACATTTTTAAACAATTTTAGAGAAGTTGCTAAAAACAAATGTGTAAGTATTATCTGCTCTTAAATCAACCAGCAATATCAAATCACTTAAACTGCTTATGCATTTATGTTTTTGTATTTTTATTTACAGCCAAAAGACACGAGAATCTACTCTCCTACTGACATTCGTGGGGTAAGTGAACAATTTTTCTTTTTTTTAGCTTTAAACATCACTTTGTTTGCTGAAGAGAGATAGATCCCTCACACAGGAAGGAGGTTACTACGAGAAAGCCAAACCTCAAGCCAGCTCTCACAACAATTCTCACACACACACACACGCTCATCACAGCAGCTGAGAGATGTGCTCTGCAAACAACTCTAGGCCTAACACACTCTTCTCTCTGTTTCTTTCAAGGATTGTCTGTCTTCAGCGCTGAACTGCACTCAACTGGAGCTAAATGTCCTTAAAGAGGAATGCAATCTTACCAAAGACCTGAATGACTTAAATGACTGGTTGAACCTCAACACAGGACTGGATTATGCGATGAGTGTTGTAAGTAAAATTTATCAACTCCAACACAGATTAAAACAATTGTATATGCTTCATCAATTCGGACTAAAGTAGTAGTTTTTTTTTTAAATTCTGTTCTTTACGGAACCAAAAATGATTCTTTTGTGACATCACTGCGATACAATTTGCTTTTGGAACTTTCAACTTTCAGAATGTGGTTTAAATGTTCTTTAGAATTTGAATAACTGCAAGGTTCTATGTGGAACCAAAAACCTTTATATTTAAGAGTCTTCACATAAGTCAAATTTATCGACGCCAACACAGATTAAAACAATTTGATATGCTTCATCAATTCGGCCTAAAGTAGCGATACACAAGTTAACAGGCATGATGGTGGATCATTGGTTTCACAAAGAGCCTTTAAAAGCCATTGCTGAAGGTTTTTTTTTTTTTTTTTTTTTTTTTAATTCTGTTCTTTAGGGAACCAAAAATTGTTCTTTAGTGACATCACTGCAAAAAAAAAGTGTGTTTGGAACTTTCATTTTTCAGAATGCAGTTTAAAAGTTCTTTAGAATTTTAAATTTGGAAACCTTTATATTTAAGAGTCTTGACCTATTTTTCCTTTCTCACCAGATTCCCGAAAGCCCAAGCTCATGCAGCTGTGAGTCCTACAACGAAACAGATGTTCAACAGTTTCTAGACGCCCTCCAAACTCTGGTGCAACGGTGGAGTGTGGAGGTCAACCTGCTCCGGACCACTCCAGCCTCAAAAAGCTAAATCTAGACCATGTTTAGGAAACATCAGGGTTAAACTATTTAAATGACTGGTTTATTTTTTACATACTGGATAATGTCTTTATACATTGCACTGCTATGAATGTATCCTCGATATAGACGTTTATGTAACTTCTGTGAAGCCCGACATGTTGACAGTTCTCGGAGTTGTATTTTTTTAAAAAGGAAAAAAAAGCACTATGTTTCACATAAGCTTTGCTGCTTATTTATGTATTTATGATACTATTTATTGGTTATTTATTTGAATGTCTGCAATGTATTTTTACGATAAATAAATGTGAGCCAAATTCTTACAAAAGCGTGAGATTTCACTGATTTCAGTCATCATGTGCGTTTAATTACGCAGAGGTCACGGGTGAAGAGAAAACACGATTCTGACCCCTTGACCTACATATAAACTGTGGTTATTTGACCCATTTCATCACTAAGGTGGACATTATGTGTGTGTGTGTGTGTGTGTGTGAACTTGGGAAAGTCCCCGATCACACGTTCCATGACAAGCAATGCCTGGAAAATATTTTCTACACCTACCACTACTAATAAGTCATCACTCTTACCCACCTAAACCACACTGGGATGCGCATCATTACTGAATTAGAGCGATCAGTTCCGGCACGTTCCTTTACCATGCTCTCCAATTCAGTTCATGTGATGCTGTTGCGGTCAGGCTAAAACACATTACTCACTCTTGCCCTGACAGCAGTGGGCGTCTGTCCAGAACAACTTTACATCCCCAACTAGATTTATATATATTTTCTAAATATAATCAAATATTTGATTTCATGTCATGACTCATGTTTTCTGTCAGCACAGTTAACACAATCACTGGACATGTGCAAGGAATGCAAGCAATTTAATAATAAATAAGCACACGTTATGAATATGAAACAAGTTTTATGCATGTTTATGACAACTGTCATTAAGTGTCATTCGCTCAATTATGACATTTTTAATGCGAATATGACACATTAACTTAATCCAATACATCATAACCTGTCAGTAATGTCAAGTTGTCATGACAACACAACCTGTCATAAACATGACACAGCAGATTAATTATGAAACTCAAGAAAGCACCTAGCTTTATTAATTAACATTACATTAAACTGTCAGGTGGTTGGTTTTGTCATTGGCTGTCATGAAGCCATTGCAACATTTTAATGACAAATTCGATGTGTACCACTGTAGAAAAATATTCATGACACAGTTATAATGCCTATAATGTCAAAGCCAACTTCATTTAAAGGGGACATATCATGCAAAAATCCACTTTTTTAGCCCTTAAATGTATTTTGTTGTATATTTGGAGTGTTTATAAGTACAGAAAAGATGAAATTATTCTCTTCAGGTGCTTTGTTTATATCTTTATATTCTGTTTTGGTCATATTTTTCAACCTGTTCAGATTTATGACGTTTTTTGAACTACAACGTAATTTGCAGAGGAACTGCCAAATAAGGACATTGACTATCGGCCCAACACTTCGAGCAATCCGCCATTATTATTTCTCGCTCCGATTTTGTAGTCCGAGCTCAATGATGCAGAAGTTACGAGAGGGCAAGTCAAAATGTTCGGTTGTTGGATGTACGTTAGTGACCTGAAGCACTTCAAGGATTCCCACTTCAACAACCTCCGCCAGTAACGTTATACAGAACGGTTCGCCGATCGACTTCGTCTGAATGAGGGGTAAATTCCTTCTATCTTTGGAGACGACGAACAGAGCATTTCGATAAGCTGGAAATATCGTTAATAAAAATAAAACACATGGTGGTCATGGTTTAGCAGTACCTTTGTCTTTCTTTGTTTTGGTTTTGAAGTAACGTTACCCGTCTGCAGTATTATTGTTCTCGAGTTTCATCAATGGTCATTTAGATGCTTTTCTGAACGTATCATATTATCAATACAGATTGTTTGTGGTAAGATTAGACCGTAGTCATTTATCTTGTCAGTGTGCTTGTTTTAACAAGAGAAATAGTCGACTTTCACAAATAACACAAAACAGTTAACTCACATACCAATACATCCATATGATGAAGTGGTTGTTCTGCAGGTTCGTCGTCGTCTTTATCAACTCGCTCGCTCTGGCTCGATTATTGCTGCGTTCTCCTGGGAAGTTCGTACGTACGAGGTGGGAAGTCGTGTTACGCCCGTTTCACACATACTCCGTTTGCAGTGCGTATGCGGTCCGTATTTTTTTCCGTACCCATGTTAACAGGTTAGAGCTTTCACACTGCACGCGGATGCAGTCCGTCGATCCGTTCCAGTTGCGGTGCGTATACAGCAGTGCAGAGATCGTTTCCGTACCGAGTCTATTTCTGCTGTGCTGCAAACGCAGAAATAAAGTGACAGCGCACGGTTTGTGGTCAAAATGAACTCAGATTGACCTCGAAATGTAGTAGTTTCACCATAAATGCATTTAATTCAATAAAATGTAGTAATCTCTCCATAAAGGTATTTAATTGTTTCATATTTTTACTTTAAGACATCTTAATATACAAGTAATGCATGGAATTGTATACATTCGTTGTTTAAATCGTGTTTAAACGAGCATGCGTCCATTCAAGTTTGTAAAAGAGAATCGCAAAGCCATGGCAAAACTTTTATTTTAAAAAAAGTTACTGCATATGGTGAACATATTTTGATTACCAAAAACCAGGACACATGGCCCAGAAAACAAATGATACTCGAAGTTTACTCAAAGATGCCTTATTAATTTCATAATTAGGATACTCAACATGTTTTATTATGACAGGTTGGTTTAAAAAATAATGAATGAAATAATGATTAAAAAATAATGTCTCTTCTGTATTAGAAAAATAAATATATTAATTAACTAAAAGAAATACCTTCAAATTGAACAAAAATACCTCTCACAAACGTACAAAAACGAACTCGTTTCCTTCCTCTTTATCCTGTTTTTCCTCCTCATCCTCCTTGTCTGCTCATCTCCTATATTTTGCTATAAAGCTGATCTTTTCCAGCGTTTTTTTTTTTTTAAACCAGGACATCACTTTATAAAAAACGGCCAGGAAGGACGTGAAAACAGGACTGGGATAACAGGACTGTTGGTCACTGGTCACGCTATTGCTGCATAACTTCTGCTTTTGAAATAAAAATAGCGAGTGTTTGTGGTACAGCTCACGCAATGCAAACGCAGCATATGTGAAAGCACGTTAGCGCGTGCGGCTCCTGTACCGGATACGCACCGCAACACTCACCGCATACGCACTGTAAACGGAGTATGTGTGAAACAGGCGTAAGACGTGAGGTGCGTTCAAGTCAGTTTCGTCGGAGCAAAATGGCAGTGTACCTTCTTTTAATGAATTACACGAAAATACTTGTTAATAAAAAAAAATGAAGAACAAAGAATGTGCATAAGGTGTGCTTTTCTTTTTATGTTTTTTATTAGCTTATGAAGCCAATGTAAACTATAATTTTTATATCATAATGTTATATTTTGTGCAGGGAGCTTGCTTTATAGACCATTTCACAAGATGTAAACAACACTGGTCCAGAAACACTTCCTGTTTCAGTTTGTAGCTGTTTTCTTTATTTCACATGTAAAGAAAACATCTTAAAGATGTTTGTTTAACTTTTTGATTCAGTTTTAAATGTTCTGTTGGTTGTTTTTTTATCCCAGCTTTAATGTAGTGTTAAAAAACTGAAACAGGAAGTGCTTCTGGACCAGTGTTGTTTACATCTTGTGAAATGGTCTATAGGCTAAATGAAAAAGCCTTACAATGTCAATGAGCAAACATTGAAATTCAATTAAAATCAACAGACGTTGAATGAACGTTTCTCACCGACACGCCCCCAACTCGTACAGATCGGGGCTTAAAGAAAATCCCGAGCTCCCCACTGGTATTTACGACATTGTGGTGGCGTTCAAGTGCGTTCAACTCGTAATTACGATCTATACGAGATGACTTGAACGCAGCATATGTGAGGCTTGATGGACAAGTCTTCTGTTGTTGACATTTTATTAACGTGTGAATATAATCATATATCTCTAATCAAACTACAATAATGGCCGAACGGGGGAGTTGAACCGACCGTGAACTCATCGACCTGGAGAGCGGGCGGGGTGTGACGCATCTCCTTTTTATTTAAAGGGGCCGCGTTTGAAAAGGGTCGCTCAAAGACGCACATCAGAAAAGCGGTAGAAAAGGGGCTTTCAATTCAGACCCAAGCATTGCAGTTATGTTTTATATAGACCACAACGGTATGATTTATATGTAAAAATGAATGATTTAAAAGCCCTTTAATGTCAAGTTGTCATGACAAAGACACTGACAGGTTATGATGTATTGGTTTGTGTCAAGATGTCATAACAAAGACATCTCAAACAATGTCATATTTGCATTAAAAATGTCATAATTGAACGAATTTGATTACTTCTATTAAAGTCATCAGCACATGTCAAGTGTTGAAATCCCTAACCCTAGAAGTATGAGCAATAGAAGTAGTGATACTTGACATGGCACACACTGCTTTCCTTCCTGGACGGTGTGAAGGGAAATGATTAAAGTGCACTTTGCAGCATGAAGAGACTCTTTCAGGTAGTGTGTGTGTGGGCACCTCTATAAGGTGTAAATCACCCCAAAAACAAAACACACAACACCGAGCAGCACTAAACCACAGTGCTTGTCATTTTACTTTGCTGCTTTAAAAGTTGATCCCAGATGGTGATTGCTCATGACTAACGCCCACCTTCCTGATCAGGAAATGTGTAGGGATAACGGGACGGCTCGCCAGCAGCAGCAAACATGACAGGAACCGAAAATAAAGAAATAAATTGCCCCACATGTGAGGGTTAATGTGGTTGAGCCCTTTTAACCATAAACTGATACTATCTGAGATACAACCAGCTGCAAAATCTCAAGTTCCTGAGGTAAAACCTGCCCTATTTCAGCTCAGCTTGACGAACCTATTAACGATTTGCATTCTTTGTTTTTTGTTTTTTTTTTTAAAGAAAGAAAAACCTCATCCATAACTCACCCTCATGCCTGATTTCTCTCAAATGAACACGAGGAGTTTTGAAAAAGAATGCAGATCTTCATTCTGCCAAAGAAGTCTATATGTGTGTGCGTCATAATCCCAAATTCCAAGATCAAATTCCACTGAAGGAAACGATGTTTCTGAAACGCCGCCAGGCAGCTTTTCTCCCAAGTCAGTGCAATTGGATCCGCATATCATTGGACATGATCCAACGTCTTAAAGCGACAGTGTAAACCTAATGCGGTCTGTATCCTTAATATTGATCAAGCAACAAAAGAAAAGAGAAAAGCATTCACTGTTTGTTAATTGCTTTAAAGGAGTGATTCACTTTAAAAAAAAAAAAAGTGATTATAATTTACTCACCCCCATGTCATCCGAGATGTCCACGTCTTTCTTTCTTCAGTCGAAAGAAATGAAGGTTTTTGATTTTCTCCATATAATGGACTTCAATGGGGTCCAAACGGTTCAAGGTCCAAATTAGATTTTCAATGCAGCTTCAAAGCGCTTTAACCGACACCAGACGATGAATAAGGGTCTTATCAAGCGAAACGATCGCTCATTTAAAAAATAAAATAAAAAAGTTTAAGTTTTATAAGCTCAAATGCTGTTCTGTGACACTCCCGTTTGAAGTTCCAACTCGTTCGTCAAAACGAACGAATCTTTTTTCGAGTCATTTGGTTGATTCAATGAACAAAACGACTCGCAAAATAGATTTGTTCATTTTGATGAACGAGTTCGAACAGGAGAGTCACGAACGCGCATCACAGAACAGAGCAAGGCGAGCATTTGTGCTTATAAAACAAACTTTTTTATTTATTTCTGAAATGAGCGATCGTTTCGCTTGATAAGACCCTTATTCATCGTCTGGTGTCGTTTAAAGCTGCACTGAAATTCTCATTTGGACCTTGAACCGTTTGGACCCCATTGAAGTCCATTATATGGAGAAAATCCTGGAATGTTTTCATCAAAAATCTTAATTTCTTTTCGACTGAAGAAAGAAAGACGTGGACATGTTGGATGACATGGGGGTGAGTAAATTTTCAGCATTTTATTCTTTAAAGTAAACTAAGCTCATTTTTCAGGAGTGAGCCATTTTCTGTGAATGTTCAGGTCTTCATAATGATAAATACATAGAATTTATCTGTCGATCCAGAGTGTGTAGTGAAGTCACATGATGACATTTACAGAAAAGATGATAAAACAAATACAACAAAAGTGCCTATAAGCAGAGATAAAAGCTCCCATTTCTGGAAGTCGTCAACTAGGATGAATGGGAGTAACAGACTTTCTTAAAGTACTACAGACATCCATACCTTTTTTCTTTTAACAAATGGTCAATGGTCTATTTATTCCACCGTGAAATAAAAGAAAATGTAATTGCATATTTTTTCTCTCACAATCCTGACCTTTTTTTTCCCCCAGAAACGCAAGTTTATATCTCAAAATCAGTCACAACAGCAAGATATAAACTCACAAAACATGTTAGAATTGTGAGAAAGCATGAAAAAAAGTGTCTGACTCCTTTTTTCTCAGAATTAAAGTAAGATTTTATATCTCACAATTTGGACTTTATCTCTCGCAATCACGAGATCATGTCTCAGAATTGTGAGTGTCCTAATTATCTTTTTCCCTTTTTAAAGCGTGGTGGAAACAAGCTTCCACACCATCTCTGAGCTCCCCTGCTCTATTTCAAGTGCATTTGATCCTTGACCTTCGACTCCAGACCCCAAAACTGCATCTATTTCCCCCAGGTTAAATTCTGGAATCAAATAAATGGAAATAATAGCCATTTAACATGAATGACACAAACTGACCACAACCCAAGTTCAAGCATCGACAGAACCAAACATCCTGCATGTTAACAGCCCGATTGTCTCTACGCATTTTAGTCTGTTTTTGCAGCATGGCCTGGTTGCATGCATACACACACACACATGCACATCCCACCTGCGCATTTGCTCCAAAGAAAAAAAAAACGCATGAATCCAGCACAAAAAGCAAAAGCATGAGTCACTCCCTCCATTTTAAGAGATGCATACAGCGTACAAACCTGGTCCACAGCAAAACGTGGTCCTGTCACTAAGATGGGCCACAATTGATTGAAAAGATGGTCCATGCATGAGCCAAACTAACATAAACGCATAGTAAACGCGATTGGATGCAGTGCTACCTTTGACAGGAAGCCCCTGAGGTTTCCTGTGCTGTAGTGTGAACAGGGCACTTGAACATCTGATGTTTACCTCCGAACACACACCGTGCAGTGGCCCGTTTCTCAGGAGGGTTTCACCAACCACACATAAAATGACCTTTAAAGCACTTCTCATCTACAACATATTCCAGATGCTATACACACCTGAACTAGATAACCCAGGTCATTATAAACCCCAGGTAAATGTAATCCAGGGTTATCTTGCGGATCAAACTGCTTATAATTTACCCTGTCGTTGACGCAAAACTCTGAGTCAACATGCACCAATGCTACAATTTTCTATATGTCATAATCATTTGTTAACAAACAAGTTTTCATTATTTCAATGAGCTCATTGTTTCTAGCCTAAATTATTACACTGTTTAAATTAATAAAACTGTGATTTTGTAAATGTGCATTTCTGAAATACATAATTAGACCGTTGCCTTTGATAACTGACACTAAAAATTGAATTGTGCATTGTCTGTAAAGCTTCTTTGAAACAATGTGTATTGTGAAAACTGCGATACAAATGAATGTGAGTGCAGTGCATGACCTGTTTACGTAAAGGCTCTAGCGTTGTGCATCTTCATATTATATTATTATATAATGCAGACTGTACTATCAAGTTTATCCTGAATGGACTTTTTGGTGGATAAAGGTAAGAATAAAAAGATGTCTTCACACCACAATCATCCCTGTTCGACACTTTTCCCCTCAAAAGCTGAAACACAGCTTCTCTGTGACTGACACATAAATATGAGGCACGTGATTGGCTGTCGGCTGGATCTAGTCATAAAACACTAACACTGCATCATTCACTAAACAGGGGTGTGTGTTTCCAGTTATTGATGTCAGATATCCAAGGTTTCATTTTAACCTGATAAGGTCATTTTTAGCTCTGAAAGTTGTTTTCAGAATACAGTGGGGGTGGAGGAGGGACATCATAGAAAAATTGATTCCTTCATAATTATGATTCCTTTTGTATTATTATGGGGGACCCTGGCCACAAATCCTCCCACTCTTTACAGAAGGTTTGTAAAGATTTATATTTGGAGGGAGCTGCACCCAAAAGACAGATGCTGCGTCCATTATCGCATACTTATTCTACATAAACTTCAAACTTCAACTGTCAATCATCCCCGTAAACTGCCGTCAATCATCCTGTCACCGTAAACTGACCTGTCAATCATCCTTGTAAACTGCCCTGTCAATCATCCTCGTAAACTGCCCTGTCAATCATCCTCGTAAACTGCCCTGTTGCCCTGTCAATCATCCTCGTAAACTGCCCTGTCAATCATCCTCGTAAACTGCCCTGTCAATCATCCTCGTAAACTGACCTGTCAATCATTCTCGTAAACTGCCCTGTCAATCATCCTCGTAAACTGACCTGTCAATCATCCCCGTAAACTGACCTGTCAATCATCCTCGTAAACTGACCTGTCAATCATCCTCGTAAACTGCCCTGTCAATCATCCTCGTAAACTGCCCTGTCAATCATCCTCGTAAACTGCCCTGTCAATCATCCTCGTAAACTGCCCTGTCAATCATCCTCGTAAACTGCCCTGTCAATCATCCTCGTAAACTGCCCTGTCAATCATCCTCGTAAACTGCCCTGTCAATCATCCTCGTAAACTGCCCTGTCAATCATCCTCGTAAACTGCCCTGTCAATCATCCTCGTAAACTGCCCTGTCAATCATCCTCGTAAACTGCCCTGTCAATCATCCTCGTAAACTGCCCTGTTGCCCTGTCAATCATCCTCGTAAACTGCCCTGTCAATCATCCTCGTAAACTGACCTGTCAATCATTCTCGTAAACTGCCCTGTCAATCATCCTCGTAAACTGCCCTGTCAATCATCCTCGTAAACTGCCCTGTCAATCATCCTCGTAAACTGCCCTGTCAATCATCCTCGTAAACTGACCTGTCAATCATCCCCGTAAACTGACCTGTCAATCATCCTCGTAAACTGACCTGTCAATCATCCTCGTAAACTGACCTGTCAATCATCCTCGTAAACTGCCCTGTCAATCATCCCCGTAAACTGCCCTGTCAATCATCCTCGTAAACTGCCCTGTCAATCATCCTCGTAAACTGACCTGTCAATCATCCTCGTAAACTGCCCTGTCAATCATCCTCGTAAACTGCCCTGTCAATCATCCTCGTAAACTGCCCTGTCAATCATCCGCGTAAACTGCCCTGTCAATCATCCTCATAAACTGACCTGTCAATCATCCTCGTAAACTGACCTGTCAATCATCCTCGTAAACTGACCTGTCAATCATCCTCGTAAACTGCCCTGTCAATCATCCCCGTAAACTGCCCTGTCAATCATCCTCGTAAACTGCCCTGTCAATCATCCTCGTAAACTGACCTGTCAATCATCCTCGCAAACTGCCCTGTCAATCATCCTCGTAAACTGCCCTGTCAATCATCCTCGTAAACTGCCCTGTCAATCATCCGCGTAAACTGCCCTGTCAATCATCCTCGTAAACTGCCCTGTCAATCATCCTCGTAAACTGCCCTGTCAATCATCCGCGTAAACTGCCCTGTCAATCATCCTCATAAACTGCCCTGTCAATCATCCTCGTAAACTGCCCTGTTGCCCTGTCAATCATCCTCGTAAACTGCCCTGTCAATCATCCTCGTAAACTGCCCTGTCAATCATCCTCGTAAACTGACCTGTCAATCATCCTCGTAAACTGCCCTGTCAATCATCCTCGGAAACTGCCCTGTCAATCATCCTCGTAAACTGCCCTGTCAATCATCCTCGGAAACTGCCCTGTCAATCATCCTCGTAAACTGCCCTGTCAATCATCCGCGTAAACTGCCCTGTCAATCATCCTCGTAAACTGCCCTGTCAATCATCCTCGTAAACTGCCCTGTCAATCATCCGCGTAAACTGCCCTGTCAATCATCCTCATAAACTGCCCTGTCAATCATCCTCGTAAACTGCCCTGTTGCCCTGTCAATCATCCTCGTAAACTGCCCTGTCAATCATCCTCGTAAACTGCCCTGTCAATCATCCTCGTAAACTGACCTGTCAATCATCCTCGTAAACTGCCCTGTCAATCATCCTCGGAAACTGCCCTGTCAATCATCCTCGTAAACTGCCCTGTCAATCATCCTTGTAAACTGCCCTGTCAATCATCCTTGTAAACTGCCCTGTCAATCATCCTCGTAAACTGCCCTGTCAATCATCCTCGTAAACTGACCAGTCAATCATCCTCGTAAACTGCCCTGTCAATCATCTTGTCACCGTAAACTGACCTGTCAATCATTCTCGTAAACTGCCCTGTCAATCATCCTTGTAAACTGCCCTGTCAATCATCCTCATAAAATGTCCTGTCAATCATCCTGTCACTGTAAACTGCCCTGTCAATCATCCTGTCACTGTAAACTGCCCTGTCAATCATCTTGTTACTCTAAACTGCCCTGTCAATCATCCTGTCACCATAAACTGCCCTGTCAATCATCCTCGTAAACTGCCCTGTCAATCATCCTCGTAAACTGCCCTGTCAATCATCCTGTCACCATAAACTGCCGTCAATCATCCTGTCACCATATGTTTTTTTTTTCCTCAGTAAAACCGAATATGTTCATCAGTGGTTGTGTGCATTTTATTTTGTGATTTATTTATTTATATGTATTGGTACATCCGTGCCACGAGATGTTTTAAAAGTGGTGGGGACAATATCAACCCTGGCAAAATGTGGTGGGGACATGTCCCACCCGCAAAATACACATATAGAGAAGTTTTATTAACTTGATTAAAGGGGTGAAGAACTGAGAAATCAAATTTTCCTTGAGCTTTTGACATCATCATATTCAGAGGTCATCATATTCAGTGCGAGACGCCCATAAAAACCAGTTGATGGATGATTGCATATGCTGGCATGAGACATCTGCAACACGATTTTGATATTGTAAAACTATAAAAACAATTCTTTAATAATAATAAAAAAATCCAGCACTATTCAGTCAGCAAATAAATGTCCAAACAATTTTTTATTTTCATTTACCTCGGAAACAAACAGAACATCCCCTTTTGTTACAATGTTGCACTATTATCTGCCTTGAACTGTTTTCTGTATTTTATATCTTTGCACTTGTGTAAATAAACTTCAAATCCAGTATGTTTGCCCAGTCCAATAACAAATGTGCATCTGTAAGTGCCTCTTGATGCATCGTCATACAACAAATTTGAACAAAACCAAATATGCAAACCACAAAGCATGCAATTTAAACATATGTACACACGATATTGCAGTTATGGCATCTGTAGGTGGGTTCTCACAGAGAGAAATGGTCGCTGATCGGCGGTTTCTCCACCCACTGGCCGTAGCCCTTCCTTTCCAGGTAAGACTTCAACACACTCTTTGCTTCCTGGTACGGCTTTGCCATCATCTTGACGTTCAATAAGGAACGAGATGATCAATCAATATTAAAGCAGCAGCCATTAAGAATAAGCTGGACAACTAATACTAATAATAAGTGACTTGATATTTTGTCAGTAATTGGATGCAAAAAAAATACAATTAGTTTCCAGGGTGTTTCTAGGGTGTTATAGTCGTTTCAAGCTGGCTTTATATTAATGTAGGACTGTACGATTAATCCAAATATGTCACAATACCAAAATTATGATACTCTACTAGAATATATTGACGCCAATACTACAGCAAAAATCTAAAATAACAGCAAAAGTAATTGGGTGGACGATATGATTAAAATCACGACATCTAAAAATAGTTATTTTTGTTATTTTATTTTATCTCGGACTTCAAAAATAAGAACAAAGATGCAAATTATAAACATTAGGAGAAATTCAGTATAACTGTGCATTCACACCAGACGCGAATAGCGCATCTAGTTATACGTCGCTTGAACACTTTGAATACATTCGTGCGTCAAGAGCGAAATTGACGCGAGTAAAAAAAAAAAAAAGTTTGAAGCAAAATTTACGCACGTCACGCGCGGCAGAATCAAAACGTTTTGATGATAAATTAGAGCCAGCCTCCAAAAGTTATTAACCTGTCCTGTGATTTTTTTTCTCTCACGTCCAGACACGAACTTATGCACATGTACGTTGGTTGTCTTTGCATTATAATAATATTTCATATAATCTAGATATGGAATAAATAGCATTCAATACAAAATTAACGTGTCTCATATATTGAAATCAAGTTTTAAGTGATAAAATATTTGCTTTGTTATGCATTAGAAACACACCAGGCATTTAGTCATATTACAAAATAATTTATTGAAGCATACAGATACTTCACCACGTTACAGCAGCAAGCAGCAGGCTCCTGATTGGTTAACGCGGCACGAATTGACGGCAAAGTTCAGATTTTTAAACTCGGGTGGCAGGCGCGAATTAGCGTCAAACGCCTGAATGCACAAATAGCACTAACTAAATCATTCGCGCGAATGAGGCGTATTCGCGTCTACCGCGCCACACTCTACGCCTCATTCGCGTCCGCAGGATTTTTTACGCGCGTAACGCATCGTTGCATGGACTTAACATTGAAATCACTCGCGCCTGACACGCTATTCGCATCCGGTGTGAACGCACCACAAGAAAGAGTAGTTTTAAACCTTTCTCACACTGTATTTCTCTTAATGTTTGTAAGAAATACTAAAATGTTCCTGGCTTACCACGCTTAAATCTTTGTTACCATCAAGCACGCCCTGTTTACTCATGTTTCTTTATTGTTGTGAAGTGTCAATATCTTAAAGCAGTGCTACACTACTTATATATTAACATGGATATATTAACATACCAGTGTAAATCATGGTTTGTTTCCTCACATTGGAAAGCCCCCCCCCCCCCAAATCATGCAGTGCTAGGCTAATACAGTGCTAGGCTAAAGCAGTGCTAGGCTAATGCAACGCTAGGCTAATGCAGCGCTAGGCTAATGCAACGCTAGGCTAATGCAGTGCTAGGCTAATGCAACGCTAGGCTAATGCAACGCTAGGCTAATGCAGTGCTAGGCTAATGCAGTGCTAAGCTAATGCAGTGCTAGGCTAATGCAACGCTAGGCTAATGCAACGCTAGGCTAATGCAGTGCTAGGCTAATGCAACGCTAGGCTAATGCAGCGCTAGGCTAATGCAGTGCTAGGCTAATACAGCGCTAGGCTAATGCAGCGCTATAGCTGAATGTAAATTAGAAACAGTGCAGTACCTTGGCCTCCCTGTACGTGACAGCGGTGAGCAGCTCCTCTCTCTGGGCTTCTTTAGCTACCAAATTAAATCGACTCAGCATCGCTGCCTTGCAAAGACGGCTGGCCAAGGCCGGACTGCTCTTAAACGGAGAGCTGGAACAAACACACAGATATTGATATGATTTTTATTAGGCCTATGGGATGTGAATCTTTTTTAGGCAACTCAAGACTTGCGATCCGATTCTACACGATTCTCGATTCAAATTCATGAATAAGTTTAACTTTTTAATTCGTAGGCTAGCACTTTATTTACACTTTTTTTTTTAAATGACAAATTAATGTAATAGTTATTAGTTTAAACAATTTTCAAAATACAGCCTCAAAACATACGTAGGCTAATAGCAAATACAAGCAAAAAGTCAATGATAAAGAAGAATAAAGGAACATATTACCGTCTTATATCAAAGAGTGCTTTCGGTTCACAGACAAGTGCATCGATGGATTTTTCTCTTCGTCCAAGCATTATTGCTGTTTTGGTTATTTTTGATATTTTGATTACAGAATGAAATCACAAATCTGCTTATTCCCTTAAGACATAACTCACTTGTGTTTTAAATTTAATTTAGCATTTTCAGAGCGCACGCACACAAAGAGTACATGAGCATTTCAAGCAGCCGTCTGTTAATAAATGAGTTTTGTGTATCTAACAATGCATTGCAAATGGCATAAATAATGACTTCGATGAGCATTTAGAACATTTAGACTAAAACAAGAACTATTTTTGGGGGTTGGGGTCAGTGAAAATGGAATGAATGAAATCAGTGAATCGAAAATCAAATCAGATTGAGATTTTGTGAATTGGAGTCGAATCGGGACATCTGAATCAATACCGAGCCCTAATGGGAATAACCAATAAGAGGCATAAAACATCTGGATGCATTAAAGTCATCGTGACACTCACTCTTCCGTTGACTTTCCCTCCAGAGCGCTGACCATCTCCATCATGAGGTCTCCTTGGCTCCAGTTAAGGCTAATGGACTTCTGGGTAGGGTGTGTGTCTGGAGGCATGGCCGAGGGCACCAGGCTGATGTGTGGCCGGTAGACGCAGTAGTACAAGGGAAGTGCTGAGGTGATGCCATCAACACGCTGGTTCACGGCCATCTCTATCCCACGAGTGTCACTGCAGCTGCCGTCACCTGAGCATATCAAGGATACCAACTGCATTAACAGCACCTGGACTAATGGTTTTTATTTATTTTAAATATATCACGATACTGAACTCACGATACGATATTATTGCAATACTCTAAGTAAAAGGTTAACAAATTTATTGACTGTTTACTGACTAGATATATCTAAAATAAATGTAGGCCACTTTATACTGGTAACATAGGACATTTTGCATTATTAGGAACCACAACTATTCCCCCATTGCATTATGCTTTTTCAAATGTGTTTATCTTTCTTTACTCTGAGATGTTGTTGCTTGAGCTTTAAAAAACTCAGAAAGGTTACAAAGTCCCTCCAGCGTGAGTTCTCCTCTATATCAGTTCCCGGTTTCCCTCAAACGCCTCCATTTTAGTCATGAGTTTTCTTCTGGGAACGAACACGTCACAGCATTCCCTAATTTACCGTAAAATGGCAGCTGTCAACAGAATGAAATGATAAGTCTAGATTCCCTCGATCTTATAACTTATATAAGAGGTATTTGTACTAGTCAGTGTCGCCGTTATTACAGATAGTTTGACCTTTCCTGAGTATGCATGCGTTTTTAACCTAAACCACAAAATAGTCCATCTATGAAGGATGTAGCCTGTATAATTTATATTTATATATTATATAAATTATATACATACGTGAAAATATTATTTAAATATATACATGCATGTGTGTGTATTTATATAAATCTAAAATAATTATACACAGTGCACCCACATACACTCACCGGCCACTTTATTAGGTACCCCATGCTAGTAACGGGTTGGACCCCCTTTTGCCTTCAGAACTGCCTCAATTCTTCGTGGCATAGATTCAACAAGGTGCTGGAAGCATTCCTCAGGGAGTTTGGTCCATATTGACATGATGGCATCACACAGTTGCCGCAGATTTGTCGGCTGCACATCCATGATGCGAATCTCCCGTTCCACCACATCCCAAAGATGCTCTATTGGATTGAGATCTGGTGACTGTGGAGGCCATTTGAGTACAGCGAACTCATTGTCATGTTCAAGAAACCAGTCTGAGATGATTCCAGCTTTATGACATGGCGCATTATCCTGCTGAAAGTAGCCATCAGAAGTTGGGTACATTGTGGTCATAAAGGGATGGACATGGTCAGCAACAATACTCAGGTAGGCTGTGGCGTTGCAACGATGCTCAATTGGTACCAAGGGGCCCAAAGAGTGCCAAGAAAATATTCCCCACACCATGACACCACCACCACCAGCCTGAACCGTTGATACAAGGCAGGATGGATCCATGCTTTCATGTTGTAGACGTCAAATTCTGACCCTACCATCCGAATGTCGCAGCAGAAATCGAGACTCATCAGACCAGGCAACGTTTTTCCAATCTTCTATTGTCCAATTTCGATGAGCTTGTGCAAATTGTAGCCTCAGTTTCCTGTTCTTAGCTGAAAGGAGTGGCACCCGGTGTGGTCTTCTGCTGCTGTAGCCCATCTGCCTCAAAGTTCGACGTACTGTGCGTTCAGAGATGCTCTTCTGCCCACCTTGGTTGTAACGGGTGGTTATTTGAGTCACTGTTGCCCTTCTATCAGCTCGAACCAGTCTGGCCATTCTCCTCTGACCTCTGGCATCAACAAGGCATTTCCGCCCACAGAACTGCCGCTCACTGGATGTTTTTTCTTTTTCGGACCATTCTCTGTAAACCCTAGAGATGGTTGTGCGTGAAAATCCCAGTAGATTAGCAGTTTCTGAAATACTCAGACCAGCCCTTCTGGCACCAACAATCATGCCACGTTCAAAGTCACTCAAATCACCTTTCTTCCCCATACTGATGCTCGGTTTGAACTGCAGGAGATTGTCTTGACCATGTCTTCATGCCTAAATGCACTGAGTTGCCGCCATGTGATTGGCTGCTTAGAAATTAAGTGTTAACGAGCAGTTGGACAGGTGTACCTAATAAAGTGGCCGGTGAGTCTATATTATTTAAACACAAACTTTTATTTTGGATGCGATTAATCACGATTAATTGGTTGACAGCCCTAATTTAAATAAATAAAAATGAAATTTAAATAAATAAAAACGAAACTTAAATAAAACATAGCAACGAAATTTAAATAAATAAAACCAAATTTAAATAAATGAAACAAAATGAAATGTAAATTAATAAAAAACAAATTTAATAATAATAATAATAATAAAATAATAATAATAATAAAAAAATAATAATAATAAACGAATAATAAATACTCCAGTTCGAGGAACACTTTTAGTAGTCCAAGTAGCAGCAAATATATTTATTAAGTAGTTTTAACGAAGCTATATGTTAAGTATTATATTTCACCAGATTTTGTAGTGTAAATCATATTCAAGCGCAAATGAGAACCGTTTTGAGTGGGATGCCGGGTGTCCAAAAAAAATAAATAATAATAATAATAATATCCGAATGCCATATTTTCAAATCGAATACCAACCCACCGAACAAATATTCGGGTAGTAGGCATATAATGCAGTCAGATCAATTTTTTGGGCATCTCAATGTGGTCCTGTTCAGTATCGCAACTTTACTTGTTTAAAATGTAAACACACGCTTTGCTGTTGTACTGTACACATAATGTAAACTGAATTATGAAAAGATTGTATTAATGGGTGCTATGGTGTGCATACATTTACTAATTATATGGACTTCTTATATCATTTGGTTATTTGGTGTCCTTTTGGAGTCTGCAAGTGTCCTTTTTTCGGAAAAACGCTGAAATGAAAATCACCATTCTGATGCTGGATATAGAAAATGATGACAAAGAACGTGCTAAAAAAAGATAAGTCATGAGATTTAGTCATGAGTTTTCTTCTGGGAACGAACACGTATTAGTATTCCCTAATATACCGTAAACTGGCAGCTGTCAACAGAAGAGGCTTTAAAGAGGTCATGAAATGAGAAATCCAAATTCCCTCGACCTTATAACTTATTTAGAAAAAAACATTTTATTTGACTATTCGCTATTGCCATCATTACAGATAGTTTGACCTTTATGTTCGGTAAATGTTCATTCAACCACTAATTGAGAGGACTGAAATAAGGCACATCGGGATAGAAATCTAATAACCCCAGGCCTATCGCGAAAATCTATATATCGACTTGCACAATGCATATGACCTCGATATTTTTTGGTGACGTGATATATTCCCCATTATGTTCACATTTTGCCATCTTGTCGGCTCTCCGTGTCGGAGGTGAAAGCGGGCCTCTTTTTTATTCAC
Source organism: Pimephales promelas (assembly GCF_016745375.1). The sequence goes on from NW_024121754.1 coordinate 2,223,341, forward strand.
AGATCGGACATTGACAGATGAAAAGCGTTAGTGTTTTCTTGACAACTACAGACAGTTTGGAAGAATAAATATAAATTAAAAGCCCCAATCCACTGTTCCGGTACATATATAGACCTCACAGCAAGTGTCGTTTCCCACGGGACGCGGCAGTCGCAAGTTTTTCATTCATTTTCACAGACAATGTGTTTTTCCCCATTCCAATCCGATGTTTTACATTGTTTTTCTATGTAAATGGACTCAAGTTAAAAGAAATAAAATTTGCAAATAAATAAAAAACACATACACATATTTATTTTTTCACAGCATTTACAGTATACAATTATTGACAATAATATTGTTCATTGCAATTATTTCTGGGACAATATATTGGCCCACAAAGTAGTTATTGTGACAGGCCTAAACAACCTATTATTACTAATTATTATAATTAGCCTACCTATTTTTAATAATAAATAAATAATAATAAAATAAATATATATTACTATATAATTTAAATTTAATATAAGCATTTTATTTCAGTATTTGTTCAGCATATTTATTTTACATAATTATTAAATTAGAAATACAAAACTAAAATTGACTTATATGGAAAAGATCGTTTAAATTTTAATATTGAAAATTGTTAACTGTAAAAAAAAAAAAGCAGTGTAATCAGTAATCACTAAGAATAATATATTTTAAGATAAGTATAGTGTTAATTTTACATAAAGAACTGAGTGAAAATGACATAGCAGCCAACTGGATACAGCGAAGCAGATTTCAATCGTTCATCACTGTCAAAATAAAAGTCCTACTTCCGACACATTGGCCGAACAGAAAAACATACCGCCTGATGCGATAATTAAAAAATGGCCTTGGCTATTTATCAGTCGACCCCTAGCCTGGATTGTTTGTCGTTGGGCTTTACTCTTACTTACCAATGAAGATGCTGCTCACGTAGACCGGCTCAATGAAGTGGCTCAGTAGCGCCCCCTGGAAGCCCAACACCTGCCACTGCATGATCTTATCGGTGTCGGACATACTGACGACATGCGAGCCCATCTGCTCGTACGAGCTGGAGAACTTGGAGAAGACCTTCCCTTCCACCACCACATGAAGGCCGATCTGATTATTCACCTCCCATGCAGAGATGGACAGAGGATTGAGGCGGCTAGAAAACAACAACTGTGATTTAGTTGAACAAATTCGTACAATTTGCAGTTTGTATACCTGATTTCTTTATACTATATTTCTTCAAGATAAATGCCACAATGTGTGTATGCACAAATGAGGAATAAAGCTCACGCTTGACCAATTAACAAGAAAAACGTTAGATTTTAACCCTATAAAGCCCGTTTCATATTTGATTTGAACATTTCTTAGGCCTGTAAATGATCTATAAAGCTATAAATCCTGTTGCACAAAATCTACTACATGCTTTTTTATTGTTTTTTTTTTTTATTGTACTAACTTCTACCTTCAGCTCATGGTTCACGCGTCTTTTTGCTGTAAAAAACTCACTTTTATATTGTTAGTAATAGCATTTACTGGATTACTTGATTATCCATACATTTATTTCTAGAAATGTTATATGTAAATGTGAGTATCAAATATGATCATCAGGTTTATGTTCATCTCTCGACCATCATTGTATTGCATAATGTTAAAAAACTAGAGATTTGATCATAAAACTAAACATTTAAATATCATCTTACCAAGATAATATTGTCAGATATAGAGTGAAGACTGATTTTAATATGCATTTTATTTAAGTATCTGCTATACTGTTATAAAGATGCACTTACATTACAAGCATCAGAATTTCACCCTACCTTTTGGCAAATATAAATATCAGCATCTGCACCAAATTGCGTATCTTTTCTCAGTTTGTGCCTCTGAATAAAATTGAGCTGTTTTTTCCTCCTCGAGTTTGAGCTCCACTATATCAAATGAGCCATAAAATCCTGATGAATCAAATATATTACTGAACGAAAAACAAATGTGCAATCTTTTTCTTTTAGATTTTGGCTTTACAGGGTTAAAGAAGAGAAGGATACTGGGCCATCATCAGACCTGACTCTCTTCATTTACAGGTTAAACTCAAAAATTACAATATCGTGCAAAATATATGTCAGCAATTCAGCCTAAAAGGTTAAACTAATATATTATATAGACTCATTACATGCAGAGTGAGATATTTCAAGCCTCTATTTGTTATAATTTTGATGATTATGGGAAAACCTTTTCACAATATTCTAATTTTGAATTTGGGGTTCATAAACTGTAATCCACAATCATCAAAATTACAACAAATAAAGGCTTGAAATATCTCACTCTGCATGTAATGTGTCTATATAATATATTAGTTTCACCTTTAAAGTTGAATTACTGACATACAGAGTGAACGTTGCATCATCTCTCTTTTAAAGTCTATATAGATGTGTGTGTGTGTGTGTGTGTGTGTGTACAGTTGAGAAGGTATCTGTGCGGCTCCTTTGGGCAGTTGGCTCAGGTACAGGTGTAGAGTAATGTGATTTTTGAAGCTGAGGAGCTTCGTGTTCGGGTCCTGCTGAAAGACGGACTTCTCCTCCAGAGCACTGTTCTTACTGAAGAACAGCAACAGATTCCTATACAGAAACCTATGGCACATTCAAAACACATTGTAAATTCCAATCATCTGTGCTTTTAATCAACAACAGACTACACTGTAAAAAAATAATGTTGGTTTAACTTAAAAAAATAAGTAAAAATAAGTTCATTGAAATGGAAAAATTGAGTTAATACAATGAAGGAGATTGATTTAATCATCAGAAACTCCAAATATTATGTTCTCTGAACTACATCAGTTATCTAAGTTGATTTGACAAAAGAAAAAATGTTGTGATTCCAAATCATGAAAATATTTTTTTACTGTGTAATTAATGATAATTTGGCTATATCAAATGTCGGTAAAGGAGTCAAAATGTTTGCTTGAGGTGCCCTTTGGATGGGAAAATCATATAAACTCCATGCACTTTCTTTAGAAATATTATGGCTTGGTTATCTTAAAGGAGTAGTTCACTTTTAAAAAAAAACGTTTGCTGATAATTTACTCACCCCCATGTCATCCAAGATGTCCACGTCTTTCTTTCTTCAGTCGAAAAGAAAGTTTCTCCTTTTCAAACTCGCTCATCAAAATGAACAATGAAATGGTTCATATGAACGAAATGACTCGAAAAAAGATTTGTTCATTTTGATGAACGAGTTTGAACAGGAGAGTCAGAGCAAGGCGACCATTTGTGCTTATAAAACTTAAACTTTTTTATTTATTTTTTTAAATGGCCGATGGTTTCGCTAGATAAGACCCTTATTCATCGTCTGGTGTCGTTTAAAGCCCTTTGAAGCTGCACTGAAACTCTCATTTGGACCTTGAACCGTTTGGTCCCCATTGAAGTCCATTATATGGAGAAAATCCTGGAATGTTTTCATCAAAAATCTTAATTTCTTTTCGACTGAAGAAAGAAAGACGTGGACATCTTGGATGACATGGGGGTGAGTAAATTAGCAGCAAAAGTTTTTTTTTTAAAGTGAACTACTCCTTTAAACCTTTACAACACTCTGATGCGTTTTGGCATACAAGCTTTGCCAAGAAGTAAAGTTATATTTGGCTATTTTGAGTTTGGTTTACCAACAGAAGTGTTTCTTCTAGCATTTAAGCAAAAAGGTTTTTAGATCAAGAGACATGCATTTATGACTGGTAGGATAAACAAACAGCAAACCACAGCTTTCTGGACAGTGCTAGATATTCTCTGAACTGGCCTTCAAAGAGATGATTAATGTGAACATCAACGCTGAAAATACCTCATTAGTGATCTCCGGGCAGTTACGACTGCGTGTGAATCATGCAGGATTCGTCCTGTCGGTGCTGGACTGGCTTTGGTATTAGAACCGCCAGTACCAAGAGCAACAACCTCACATCCTGTGGCTGCAGATGAAACATGGGACAGAATGGATTATCATTATTTAACCACAGACCGACCAGAACAGCATTTTAAAACGGGTCAGATGATACATTGCAAAACATCCATCAACAAGTGGTCGTTGCATATTTTTTTAGGGGTGAGTTATGCACCAGAGACCTCATCTATACATATATCTTTAGTGTGTAATGTTGATGTTTGAGCATGAAACACTATATCAGTGTTTCTGAACTCCTGAAACGCCTCCATTGTAGTCTTGAGTTTCTTCCCGGTACGAACACGTCACAATATTCCTCATTATAATAATTAATGCGGAGAATAAAGGGGCGGGGCCTGGTTGAGTTAGTTAGTAGTGTGTTAAACTGGCGGTTATGGTAAGGGGCGGGACATTTCCCAACCACACTCGAAGCGCTCGACCAATCACAACACAATGCTTCAGCCGACCAATCAGAGCACAGTGTGCTTTCAGAAGGAGGGGCTTCATAGAGACAGGAACTAAACCAGGGATGGCCTTTAAATATGACATCCTTAAAATATCTGGACCATTATATACCCTGATGATAAATTTGAAAACATTTGAAAGGTGAGTCATGTCTTTACTTACAGCATAGTATGTGCATGCTAATGTGAACCTTCACCAAAATGAGCAAAAAGAAACGAAAAATTGACAATGAAAGATTATCTTTTTACCGAGTTTAAGGGTACATCTATATGTTTAGTAAGATTGGGAACGCAAGCTGCAATTAAAGACTTTAATTTACAGTGCCATTACACCAATGCACACAAAGAGATGTACAGTATGAAAGATACAGCGCTGACGCCAGACTAGTTCTCACATCTCAGCTTGGTTTTTGATGAAAACATTGCAGCATTTTCTCCATATAATGGACTTCAATGGGGTCCAAACGGTTCAAGGTCCAAAAGAGAGTTTCAGTGCAGCTTCAAAGGGCTTTAAACGACACCAGACGATGAATAAGGGTCTTATCTAGCGAAACGATCGGCCATTTAAAAAATAAATACAAAAGTTTAAGTTTAATAAGCACAAATCCTCGCCTTGCTCTGTTCTGTGATGCGCGATCGTGACTCTCCTGTTCGAACTCGTTCATCAAAAATGAACAAATCTTTACTCGAGTCATGACTCGAAGAGTCCTTGATCAGACCCTTATTCATCGTCTGGTGTCGTTTAAAGCCCTTTGAAGCTGCACCGAACGTCTCATTTGGACCTTGAACCGTTTGGTTCCCATTGAAGTCCATTAAATGGAGAAAATCCTGGAATGATTTCATTAAAAACCTTGGACATCTTGGATGACATGGGGGTGAGTAAATTATCAGCAAAAGTGTTGATAAACGAGGTGCATAGACCAAAAGCCTGCACGCTAACAATGACAGGCAACCACCAATTGCAAGATTAAAAACCACTGCTTTACAGATAAAGCGGCAAACAATTTGGTCGCATGTGACTGGGACTCATTATATTAAGATGGCTCCAGCACTGAGTATTTTTAACTAGGTATTGAGAAAAGGTGACGTGACCGAAACGTTTGCCACTTTTCCATTAACGCAGTGGTTGTTTTCTCACAATTGGTGGTTTCCCTTCATCGTTACACAACCCATTAAAACACAGGTAGCATTCAGACAAATCTACTGTAACTGCTATTTGAGAGTGTCTCCCAATCCCCTTCCTTTTACTGTAAATCTTTTAAAAAAAAAAAAAAGCTTGTCAACACCCATGACCTCACAGCTTCCTTGGCCATTTTGCTTGTTAAATATCCTGTGGATGTTACGTACCTACTTCATTAAGAATCCTCCAAAATTTCCTGTTTTAGTTTGTTTGGTTTGGATAATTTCATCAAACGAATGACGGACGATTAAAGGGCCAAAGGAAATCACACCATTGTTACCTCTGGAAATTCCAATCTGCCCACACACATCTTTAAGAGCCCCCATGATATTACTGACGCAACAAACAAGCGCCATTTGTTTAAAATATCACATACGACTATGCAAATTCTAGAAATAAACAATAGACGTCTCGATTTCATTAAGCTCTAATTATATTTCATGTCAACAGTTCCCATAATGTTCTGCTGTAAGTACTATTCCCCGAAACCATCTATGAATAGGAAGTGCTTAAGAACGAGAGAAGTTCATTCTTCACATGTTTGCGCTGTCGTAATCCTGTCTGCCCCAATGACCTCCCCATGTCTGTTATCGCCATCTCTGAATTTCCCATAAGTTTTGCCACACCATGCCCTTTTCATTGGTTAACGATTGCTGGATGAGGAACTGTGCACTTTATAACGAAGGTGAATTTGTCCGAAAAGTGCGGCTCTGAAACAGTTTCTGAAAATTCTGAGAATAAAGTATAGATGTAAACCCCACAAAACCCATACATGGTCATCTAGATTGGTTTGGAGACCTAATGCAAAATGTATGTAATTATGTGAATTAGTTATGCAAAATAATGTCTGTTTCAAAACAAAAGTGTTTGATGTTGCAATCTTATAAAAAGGAGATAAAAGATTAAAAAAACGTACTGTTGATTAAAATGCGTGTAAATGAATAGGCTTGGACTTAGTGCAGATAATACCATTTTATTAATAGGCAAAATGTTTATTTTTAAAACCAAAATTTCATCAGGCTTGTGTTTAGGCCACTTTAAGAATGTTATAAGGTCTCATCTTTGTTTGGAAAAGATAATAGCAGAAAGTAAAAACAAATTGGATGAATATAATAAAAAAAATTGAACAATATTCTATGTGTATTATAATTATATGAAATCTTGTAGTTTTTCCTATCTTTTTCATATCATATTTATTCTTCTGTCGTAATATACTTTCTTTTCTCATGTATGTTCTGGGGTATGAATGAGTTTTCTGTAGATTTTGGTCTGTAAATTGTATTTCTTATTAAATAAAGATTAAAAAAAACAAAGCACAGGACAATAGAGACACCAGAATAAACATATTCATGATTCTGAAGATGAAAACCGAATTATTTTAGATTAAAATAATGTTCTCTGTCACTGACTAGATATATGTAAAATAATGTAGGCCATTTTTTACAGGTAACATATGACATCTGGCATTATCAGGACACACAAATATTCGCCTATTGCATTATTATACATTATATTAGGGCTGTCAAACGATTAATCACATCCAAAATAAAAGTTTGTGTTTACATAATATATGTGGGTGCACTGTGTATAATTATAATTAAATATTTTCATGTATATACTGTATAAAGATTTATATATAATTTATATATATAAATAATTTTATATATAAATATTTTTTTTTCTTAAATATACATGCATGTGTGTGTATTTATATATACAAAATAATTATTTATAGTAGTTTTATGTAGTACTGACACTAAAACCCTTTGTATTTCGATATATTGAGACATAATATATAATTACACCACTACTATTTAAATGATAATTAATGCAGTGAAGTGTTTGATAACATTGATTAACTGTGAAATTGTTATAAAAATATTTAAAACTTTAACGCTAGGTGCGATTAATGGAGATGAATTGGTTCATTTTTTTAGCACTAATATCCAGATTCTGTGCAGGACAGATTATATGGCAACAAGGAACGTCTTAAATGTCACATGACGTATTAATACAAATCCCACAAAGAAAAACCTGTGGTCTGACATCCTGTGCGTCTGACTTACGAGAGATCATGACAAATGCAGCCACTGTTCCGCCACAGCCAGAGAATTCTGGGTAACTGTCCATTAGCTTGGTGAACATCTCCTTCACCACGCTGGGTACCTGATCCTTGATGGGGTTCTTTCTTTCTGCGTTAAACCAACCGAAATGAAATTATTAGTCAGGTTCGGAAATATTTCCGATTTCGACATGATTAGATTAGATTAGCTCTAATGTCAAAGGTTAAACATCTGAGCATTGATTATTGAACTGGGCTATTAAATACATGCAGACTGACTTTACAAATGTATTTACCAATCACAGCTCTTCCAGAATGGATTTCTTGGATTGGGGAGTCCTTCTCTCTCACTGGCAGAGGAGGAGGCCCCTCTAGAGAAAACACACAAACAAAAGAAAACATGAGTAGTGCTTGTCCATGCAATGCTTGCGAACACAAAGAAGAAAGTGCAGGTTTCATTGTGATTGTGTTCATTGCACTGCTAGGTGTTTGACTAAATGATGCAAGACTCAAGACAGGTTTATTATTAGGGTTAGTAGTTTGTTTTTAATCCCCAAACCTAACTATGAACCTTAAGTACAATAAAAAAGGAGTCAAATAATAAAATGCATCCTAGCTTGCAATCGCGATATAAAATATAGATAAGAATAAATTCCAGAACCACCCTGATGTGTGAATGTGAATTTTTTTTTGCATTAAAAAAAAACAACAAATGTTACACCCCCACCTCAAACAGGAAAGAGCTTCACCACGGTTTCAGTGAATGACTATGGGGTTGTTTCGATGGGAGAGAGCGCAGCGAGGATGTTCTCTTTCATCTGGGGAAACTTTCACATTGAATTTCGAAGTTTGCATATTTACATTAAAAATGGAAGAGCTGACTAAGTGCTTGCATCGATTCTATGGAAAGTGTCAAACAGAAGGTCACACGATTTCTTCCTATTATTTGCAAGAAGAAGGCTTGCAAACCAGAGCATTAATGAAAACAAACAGTGCCAGGAACAATACCCTATTGCTAAAGTCAGCTGTTTTTAACCTTTTATGCATTTTATTTTATAAATAAATTAGGGCTGTCAAACGATTAATCGCATCCAAAATAAAAGTTTGTGTTTACATACTATATGTGGGTGCACTGTGTATAATTATTATATATATATATATATATATATATATATATATATATATATATATACACACACATGCTTGTATATATTTAGGAAATATTCTCATGTATATTCTGTATATAGATTTATATATAATTTATATTATATATAAATATAAATATTTTATATATAAATATTTTTTTTCTCAAATATACATGCATGTGTGTATATTTATATATATATATATATATATACAAAATAATTATACACAATGCATCCACATATATTATGTAAACACAAACTTTTATTTTGGATGCGATTAATCGCTTGACAGCCCTAAAATTAATACATACTATATGTGGGTGCACTGTGTATAATTATATATATATATATATATATATATACACACACACACACATGCTTGTATATATTTATGAAATATTCTCATGTACATTCTGTATATAGATTTATATATAATTTATATTATATATAAATATTTTATATATAAATATTTTTTTTCTTAAATATACATGCATGTATGTGTATTTATATATATATATATATATATATATATATATACAAAATAATTATACACAATGCACCCACATTATGTAAACACAAACTTTTATTTTGGATCGCGATTAATCGTTTGACAGCCCTAAAATAAATACATATTATATGTTGCTTCTCATTGATAGATAAACTACTCCTTTAAATATCTGATGACTGGCAAACAAAATAGTGATTTTAGATTGTTGTTGTTTTTAAAGCAGTCTATTAGGCTCACTAAGGATGCATTTATTACAGTAAACTCAGTACTAGTTTTATTTAAAGATTTTATCATTTATTCCTGTGATGCATAGCTGAATTATCAGTATTATTACTCCAGTCTTAAGCGTCAGATGATTCGATATAATCATTCTTATGAACTTTTAAACTTGCATTAAATCTTGCATTCCAATGTAGTGCATATTCGGTGACAGTTTAGGTCTCCATTAACTAGAAATATGGAGTGATGTTTGATGCATCTCAATCAATGATTTTTGATTCCCATTGAGTAATTTAAATTGATTCTCAATTAATAATTTGCTTTTAATAAGCATATTCAAGATATTAGATTATTACCGGAAACATCCGAGGGTATCCCATCATTCTCTAGGCTTGCTAAGAGCTCTTCAAGGGCCAGTTCAGACGCTTTGGCCCTGGCTTCTTTCTTTGTGACGCCCATTCCAGTCTTATACTGGATTCCATCAATCACAGCACAGAACGCAAAGTAAAACCCCGTCACTCCTGCTGCTCAGAAAACAAAGAAAACAAATGTTGAATGCACCTATGAACCGGACAATGCACTAAGTAAAATCTAGAGATAGAAGGAAATCTGCTGGTTACCAGTTGTAACGGTTTCTTTCAGATCCAGTTGAAACTGCAAAGTTTGAGATAGCTGGTACAACGCCGAAACCGGATGTGTATCTCCTCGCTTATATCTGTCGATCAATTCACGTGGAAGGATTTTCTGCTTGGAATCTGCAAAGGAGACAAAATGATATAATGTGATTCAATGCCCAACACAGTCCTTAAAGGGATAGTTCACTTTGAAATTAATTTTTGATATGTTTTATCTTACCTCAAGTGCATCCAAGATGTAGGTGTCTTTGTTTCCACAGTAGTTTCAATTTTGATATTTTTAGGTCAAACCGTTCTTGTCTGTCAGTCATATAATGGAGGTCTATGGTCACCACCTCAAAGCGCACGCACAGAGAAGTACAAATTAAACATGATTTAATGACTCGTAAATGTAAGTACACATTGATGGCCTAAGACACGAAACAAGTGGTCTGTGTGAGAAAACGAACAGTTTTTATATCGTTTTACATCTTGTGAACACAGCCACGTCCAACTGATCTGAAGGCACGGCGCCTCTCTCGTGTGTGTACGTCACACATTGTTTACACAGAGATTTCAGGAAGTGTTGCCCTTCACTGTGAAGATCTAAACATATTTAGATATACAAGAAATCGAAATGGAAGACGATTTCAATATATCAATAGACAACGTTGAATTTTTTTTCGCAACCGCGCGAGAGATCACTTCCGGCGCTTGAGCAAACCAAAGCGCCCGCGTCCTCAGATCACTTGGACGTGGCTGTGGTTACACAAGGTAAAAACGATATAAATTCTGTTAGTTTTCTCACACAAACCGCTCATTTCGTGTCTTAGGCCATCAATGTGTACTTACATTTACGAGTCATTAAATCATGTTTAATTTGGACTTCGCTGTGCATGCTCTTTGAGGTGGTGACTATAGACCTTCATTATATGACTGAGAGACAAGAACGGTTTGACCTAAAAATATTAAAATTGAAACTACTGCGGAAACAAAGACACCTACATCTTGGATGCCCTTGAGGTAAGATAAAACACACCAAAAATTTATTTAAAAGTGAACTATCTCTTTAAAAACAATACTATTCCAGATGACACTGTTGACGCTGGCCTGGAGTTTGGGTTCCTCGCCACTGTCGAATTTGGCTTGCTTAGTTGGGGACATTTAATATCCAGTAGTATTGTTGATTTGACTGCGCTTATACAATCAGACGAGAACAAAACCTGAACTGAATTGAGCTGAATAACGACACTATTGACTTCTGCTTCATAGCAATCATTTCATAATCTATGAATTTTGCTACATTGACACTATCAATGAACTGGATAAACATTAACTCGAGCTGAATGACACGAAAAATGCTTTAAAGTAGAATTTAAATGTGTTTAAACTTTTATGAATTTGTATCATTGATTTTGTTACTGATTCTTTTTTTACTGATGATGTTACTGATACATTGATTTTAATCTTTCTAATCTTGTCTCTGAAATAACTTTCATTATCACCAAAGGTCACGAAGGCTACGTTCACTATGGCCAATATCAGATTCAAGTGTGAACAGATCTATGTGAACTAAAATAGGATGGAAATGCTATTTCATGTTGACTTTAAAACACAAATGGAAACACAATAGAAATTAGTTTGCCTAAAAAAAGCAATGGATAGTCTGTCCAGAAATAGAAAAGAATGAAAGAAAGAATAAATGCTTTACTGATTTTGGTGGAGGAGCTCAATGGTTGTCCAGGAAGATATTGGTTGCTGTTGTTGATGTCATTGAAAGGTAAAGGAGGTGAGATGTTTGTCCATTGGCTGTGGGTCAGGCTGGAGCCTCTGGAGGATGCACCCCTCATCATCATCTTCATCTAACAGCTTTAGGGACAGAAACACAAAAAAGAGAGACCATAATGTTAGCTAGATATTAGAAAGAAAAGACAAAAAAAAAACTACATGCATCTCACATCAGAAATTATATTATAGATTTTTATCAAGCAGGTGCTGATGGTTTTAAGGATGGTTTTAATAAATAATGATAATGATCATTAGCCCTTATGAAAATTAACTATTTTACTACACATAAAACAAAACAAAAACCTGATTATTGTAGTTAAACCATGGTAACCACAAATTAGCCATGGTTTTGCTACCCTAAAATAGTTTAACCATAGTATTTGTAGTAAAACTGTTGTTTTACAAGTGGTAATTAATCAATCCGCCAGAAAACCATGGTTGCTAATCAATAATAAATCCATGGTTTTAATAAATTGATCATGACGATAACGTGATAATCGGTTAACATGAAGGAGGAGCGCGTCACGCGTGACCCTTCACACAAATTATTTGACGACGTTTAAATTCATGTATTAGTTTGCAAACTCCCATAAAACACATTCAAACTAAACCCATATAAAGAAAGTAAAGGTTAACGTTAGTGACACCTGACAGGTTAAGGTGAATAGGTTGTTTTTTTAAACGCCGATTGAGATGCTAGTCACGATGCTAGCGCGCTAATTTAGCTGAACTAAACAATAAATACAAACTTATATTGATCGTGAATTATCATAACTGATTGATAAAGCAGCAATGTTATCGTTTTATCTTTAAAAAACCACAAAAACAGATTAATTCACGTTCACATACACATATGCCCACGCGCTTACCCTGATGGATTCGCTAACAACACAACTGAATCTGAATCTGACTGAATCTGAATCAGACCACCCAAACTAGACAGCTTCATAGTTAACGATAACTTTACTAAATTATGGAACGCCATTTCTGCCACAAATAAGCGGAAAATGCTCTGTTAAGCCATAATTATGTCATAAAAAAGTCAAAAGTCATAATAATGTTTAGATTCGAACCGTGCTAAATGTCATAATTACATAATGCGATGTAAGAAATAAAAAGTAATAATTATGACATAAAAAATAAATATGAAGACTTTAAAAGTCACAATTATCCTGAGATAATATATTGAAATCGAAATTGTTGTAATCATGAGAAAGTCGTCGTAATTATGAGACGTTAAATAATTTTGATTTAGTATGTCATGATTTCGAATTTTCAGGCAATTTCGACAGACTTAGTAGCCTATGTTATAATTTCGGCATTACTTTTTATTTCATAATTGTAACTTCTTATCTCATAATATAGTTTTATATTATAAAACTATATTTTGTCTTTATATGTTATCATAATTAGGTCTTTTCAAGTAAAATTTTTGACACACTACATAATTTTGACTTAGTAATATTTATGACATACAGAGTTTATTTTTTTTCTCGAATGTGGAGGAAATGTGGTTGCAAAGGGCACATGCTTTTATCTATATCTGCATGAGATTTCTTACATAGACACACACACATATGTATATTCTTTTAAAAGCTAAACCACAAAATGATTTCTTCCCCCTTTTTTCCATTAATGGCAGCCCATTACAATGACCCGTGAGTAAAAGTGAAAGTGATGGACTGTTAAGGTCACAAGGAAGTACATTAAAACCGGTTGTGCTTTAGGGACAACAAAGGGGTTTTTAAACGGTTACTCATGAAATCAGTTTTCCAGAGATGCGTATGACTCAACACTATGCAACAGGAAAGCAATAGGCCTTTTTTCATGCTCTAAAAATAGAAGACCTTTATTAACCACAAAAAACGCAATGTTGACATCAGAAGATGAAGGGACAATGAGCCACATGCTTAGATTGGCAATTCAAAGATGATATCAGAACAAAAACCAAAATTTCAACCTGTCCAAAATCCATGCTATTTTTTAATTTGTTTGTTTGTTTGTTTGGATTATTTATTCAGAAATGCACCCAGTCAATAATGGTTAAAAAAAGGCTCAAATATAACATTATTTTAATTTGTTTAATGCTTTGTTCACAACATAATGATTGCATAACCTGGGTATTATCTCTTCAATTCAGTTCATTTCCCTGCGTTTTATTTTACTATCGTGGTACAAAGCTTTAATTCATAAATCTATCAAGTGAAATTATATCTGATCTAATCAATAAAACCTTATTTTTTCCTAAAATAAAATAATGTTACTTTCACAAATGGATATCAAAACAGTAGATGCAAACTCTTCAAGCTATGTTTGCTATAGCATCAGAAAGGCCTCAGTTTAGCTTGTTGTGTCTAATGCATGTATGAGAGTACATAAATCCTTGAATAATTGTATCAGCAAAGTGGAAACATCTGTGGTGTTTTTGACGGTGGAGTCTTATGGTGAGCAAAAGAGCAAGACATCCTTCCTCATAGCCCACACACTAATATTGATGCCTGGAAACACCACTATAACGAGACGTCACCGATATCGTTCTCCTGACCTCTGTTTCCATGGAGAAACAATCCTGATTGTTTTTTATCCTCAATAATTAGTTGAATTGCAAATGCATTCATGCCCAGAGGGTGTTTTGCACGACCAGGCCGAGGGCGCAGGGAAAGGTGTGCAATGACATTCATGCAAAGTGCAGTGTAGGTGTTGGTTTGACATGCTGTGGTTCATTGCTTATTCAATGATACAGTACAAACAAACACCTTTGGAGGGGTTGCAGATATTATCTTTAATCTAAATTATTTATATACATTACGTAGGAGTGGTTATTCCACTTTGTCGTCAGTCATGGCGATCTATATGATAAAATGTGTCAGTCATTTCAGCTCTGATGGGCGACAGCACCACCAGGGGAAGTCAAGATGTTTCCCAGTTATGATAAACATTTTCACACCTCAAGATTCAAGCACTTTCTTTTTCTTTTACTTTTTGATATGTCACTGTGCGCACTAACTCCAGAAGAACTTGGAAAAGGGCCCAGACTGATGATTAACTGACGAGTTAACACATCTAAACATCCGTTCTGATAGAGAAACTGTATCATTGAGACAGAAAAAAGGAGAAATGCTGACATCTAACCCACGATATATTACACGATGATCTGTTTTAGACCTGGATTTGGTTATGGGTTTAATATGAGTATAATGTATTGGGCATCTGAGCTTAATAAAACTTGAGAATTTATTTCAACTACTGGTATATGGTTAAAAATATGCCCTCAATAAAGTAAAGCACGGCCCAGAAAATCAATTCCAGTCGGGCAAATATTGTCCTTCAATAAAATAGCCAATTTCAATAGCAGTATAACGTATGGAGGAAGTCTAGAAAAAGTGTCAGTCGGTTTGACTTTATTGTGCCCCCTTCTGGTGCAGATTCATAGCAGAAGCTACTCAAACAACACACTGTAGCATTTTAGACAGAATTGCAATGCAATTGTGCAATAATCTAAACACCGTCCTTTATCAGTTCTAGGAGCACCAAAATAAATAAATCAAAAATGTCAATAAAACAGTTAATTGAGTAGGCCTATACTGAAATGATGCAAGAGCGCGAGGCTATTTCTCTGTGTACTTATATCGTTTATACACAGAGAAAGAGACTGTCACACTGAAGACACACACTTTATGAAAGGCAAAATGGAAAACAGTTGAAAGGTAGTTTAATGTTTATTGGAGTTTGCACATTACATTACATTGCTTTGGCATTTATTTTGATGGTTTTGGTTTCGTTTTAGCATCCTTTCAGTGACCTGCCCTCGACCTCTAATGTGGCCAAGGTCCTAATTAATTCATCCCATAGCTCCTCTGCTTTTTTTAAAATATGGAAGTCTTTCTTTCCTGCCCAGCATCAGTTCCTACAGTCCAGACAATATGAGGATGCTATGATTCATGTCCCAATGAAACCCAAATGTGTTTCCACTTTTGTTCAATTCTGCAGAATGTGTAAAGGTTCTATTTATGCCCAGACATTATAAAAAGTTATTTTTCAAAACCTCAGATTGGGTTCCGTTCACAGAGATGAGAATGGAAGTTGTTAAATGTATTTTTATGTGTGATGTATCAGGAAGTGCACAAACATAAAACCGCCTGTTTGAGGAAGGACACAAATATGTTTTGCGCCACTGCCAATAATTTAATTGTGTGATTATTATTTTTGCAATAATGTTACATTTATCAATTCCACAGTATTCTATAGTGCTACACATAAAACTGACTTTTGTAACAGCGCTAATATGCAAATTAATAATTACCATTCCACATTGTTGAAATCTTGCATAAAAATATCCTCAGAAAAAAATCTTATAACTTATACAAGGATTATCATGTAAAACAAAATCATAAAAATCTAAAACAAAAAGTTACATTTATTGTGAAGGTGTCATGTTTTGGTGACATTCCTTTCAAATCTAAATTTACGATTCAGATTGGGGACTTTTATTATGTCTTAGAGTTGTTGGGGGGACTTTTATTCTGCCCCGGTCTCTGGTTCCGCTCATATGGCAGAAGATGGCGAGCGGATCGGGGCCCGTTTCAGCTCTCTGGACCGAAGTCAACCGCTGTGGACAGAACGGAGACTTTACTAGAGCCCTGAAAGCTGTCAATAAAAGTAAAATATAAACATATCAATCGTATTTTTGTCCAGCTTTTTCTCACTCTACTTAAAATCACTGTTTATCTCCATTTCTCCCATAGCATGTGTCTAAACTGCAGTGCAGTAGATTCTCTAATGTCTGCTTTTAGCAGAAATTGTATCATTTTTAAGGCAAATGTGATGTTTACTTTAATAATACAACTCACGAGAGGTTCTTATAGCGTGTCTTTATATTCTTGAAGACTTTCTTGAGGTTTGAGGGGGCTGTGTTTAGTGATTACGTGTCATAAGGGCTGGATTAAAATGTAAACATGCAGTCAAATATCTTCATTTTATGTTTGTTTAAAGATCTGAACTCATTAGTTTTTGAAGCTTACTTGATCCCATAATCTTACCTCGTATGCTAAATATATGTGTGTATATACAGTGATTCATTGTATTTTTGTATACTTTATCTTTTTGCAGTTCTTCATGAAAATAAGGATGATGTTACTGCACTACACTGTAAAATCGTCTGTCTGATCCAGAATGGAGGTTTTAAAGAAGCCCTGAATGTCATGAACACTCACACCAGATCACTGCCCAGGTGAGATGGTCACCCAGACTCCTGCTGACCAATTTATAGTATTTTAAACTAAAATGGTGTGTTTTGATAAATTGATTGCATTAAAATTAAATGTTTATTCCTTACCATTTTGTTTCTTTTAATCAAAAAAGTAGTTGTTGGCAGATTAGCCCTAAAACATGCACAGTGGGACCCTTGAAAACTGGAAATAGTATTTTATACAGGTTAGGTAAATCTGGCAATTGATGTAGTAATCTTACTAATCAGGGATGATTATACAAATTGAGAGGTAGTTCTTGATTCAGGCCTGAACATACACAATTCCCTTCAAGGACCAATGAAATCTGAGCGCATTAAGTATGCATACTATACAGTATACACACAATGCAATATAGTGGTCGGCTGATACATAACCATACCACATGCTATCTGTGCATTAAACCAATTGAATGCCTCCAGACGTGCATTAAAATCATGATTTCTTAGAGAACTGTTCTGTTCTTCCTCCTGAAGAGTTTAATTTTAACCTGTGATTTTCAAATTAAACACAAAGACCTTGATTGGCTGGTTCACATATGTTAGAATAGGATTCGTTCAGAGTAAAATGTATATTAAACACTATTATAATCTATGCTTCTATGAGTCTAAATTGAGCAGAATATGGTAGAGGTGTCATGTTGCCTCTGTTCTCAGTGTAATAATTCTTGTGTGATTTGTCTCTGTAGTGACGTGATCGGGTTTGAGAAGGCCTACTGTGAATACCGTCTGAACCGGGTTGAGAACGCTTTGAAAACTCTCCAGGCAATCCCAGAGCAAACAGATAAACTCAAAGAGCTCTACGGCCAAGTGGTGAGAATCGCATGGTTTGTGTTTATGGTCAGATTCGTGTTGCCCGATTTCAGCATTGACATGATTTTTAGGATTTGCTGTTTGAGGCAAAGGCTGCATTTACACTGCATGGTCCAAGTGACCCGACCCAACTCAATGTACATTTCCAGAAGAAAATGTGAAGTGGTGCTTGCATTGGCAAAACTCACGACTCGGTTGCTAGGGTGTCGTACAAGATTGCATACGAGCTAACAACCATGTCTGTACGATGTTCTGGTGCTGAGATGTGGCTTATTCATGTGTTTGTAGTAGGGCTGTGCAAAAATTAATTGCAATTAATCACATCCAAAATAAAAGTCTGTGTTTACATAATATATTTGTGTGTGCTGTATATAATTATTTTGTATATATAAATACACACACATGCATGTAAATATTGAAGAAAATGCGTTATTCATATATAAAATATTTATATAATATAGATTATGTATATATATATATATATATATATAGAATTTAAGCGCAAATAATTATTCAATATATACATGCATGCATAGGTATTTTTATATATACAAAATAATTATATACAGCACACACAAATATATTATGTAAACACAGACTTTTATTTTGGATGCGATTAATCGCAATTAATTTTTCCACAGCCCTAGTTTGTAGATTAATCTATATGGCTGCTATGGTGTGCTTATACAGTTTATGAGATGATATTTACAGTCTGAGTCGAAAAAGCCAAACTCCATGTTCCTACTAGGTCACAATGGAGAATATGGGAAAAATAAAGTGTTTTTGAACATCCAAGAATGAAAACCTGTTCTATTAGAGCCTAAAAACAACATCAAGCGTTTGAAAAAGGGCATAATAGGTCCTTTTTAATAATGGTCGTATTTGCAAGTGTTTCAGATTTTTTTTTTCTCTCCCATGTGACGCAGATCAGATAATGACCCACGAATGTGTAAGCAGGAAAAAAGCGCATGGATTTCGATATTCTCAGATCGGAATAAACATTTTCTCAGAAATAAACATTTAACCATAATATTAATTTAATTTACTCACCCCCGTGTCATCCAAGATGTCCATGTCTTTCTTTCTTCAGTCGAAAAGATATTGAGATTTTTTGATGAAAACATTCCAGGATTTTCTCCATATAATGGACTTCAATGGGGTCCAAACGGTTCAAGGTCCAAATGAGAGTTTCAGTGCAGCTTCAAAGGGCTTTAAACGACATCAGACGATGAATAAGGGTCTTATCAAGGTAATTTTGAACAGGAGATTTACGAATGCGCATCACAGAACAGAGCAAGGCGAGTATTTGTGCTTATAAAACTTAAACTTTGTTATTTATTTTTTAAAATGATCGATGGTTTCGCTTGATAAGACCCTTATTCATCGTCTGGTGTCGTTTAAAGCCCTTTGAATTTGGACCTTGAATTCTTGATGTTGTTTTTTGTCCAATAAATTAAACTAATATACTAGTGAAATGTATGTTTTTTTGTTCATTTCGCCAAGTCTAGTGTAAATGCAGATCTCAGAATTATGGTCACTTTTAAAAGATGTAAGTGGGTCGTCAAAAAAAATATATAGTCAAATTTAAATTGGGCATCAAGACCTGCAGTGTAAATGCGGCCAAAATGCCTGAGTTGATTTATTTGTGTGTGTAGCTGTACAGACTGGAGCGGTACGACGAGTGTGAGGCCGTCTATAAAGACCTGATCAGAAACTCTCAGGACGAGTATGAAGAGGAGAGGAAGACGAATCTGTCAGCTGTGGTGGCGGCACAGTGCACCTGGGAGAACACACTGCCGGTGAGAAACTAATATAACCTATGATATATCTCACTATGGTCTGTTTTAGGCCTGGATTTGGTAACGTAACCCAGGTATTGGGCATATATGCAGAGAACTAGAGCTGTCAAATCGATTAATCCAACATAAAAGCTTGTGCATATGATATATGTGTGTGTACATGTATATGTGTGTTATTGAATGAATAAAAAATGCATTGTTTTATGTAAAGAATTCATTATCTTTGTTCAATTTTGGATCTGTGGAAATGTGTTGATTTTCTTCAAGTGGTCACATGATGCATCTTTGACGTGTTTTTTTTTTGTATTCAGGAGGATCTGGGTTTACCGGAGAGCTCATACGAGCTGTGCTACAACGCTGCCTGTTGTCTGATTGGTCAAGGCCAGCTCAAACAGGCCATGCAGAAACTGCAGAAGGCTGAAGGTCAGAGGTCATGCCTTTATTTTATATTTATAATTATATAATTATAGACGCTATTACGCCACAACGTGCATAAATAATTGCTTAACCCTTGTGCATCAATTAAAAAAAGTTACACATAGGTAAAAAGAGGACAAAAATGTCAAAAAACTGTCATAAAAATGTGACGCTTTGTAGCACAGACTTAAGTTTGGTATCATTTTAAAGAAGACCCTTTGCAGATTATTGCTGAAGTAAAATAATAATAATAAGTAAATCCAAAAAAAGTGATATAGGTATAAGTTTATGAAATTTATTTATGAAAAATATTTTACATAAAATATATATTTTTTTAAATCAGGTTGAACTCAAAACTGCAATAAAATCAAAGCCATAAATCTAAATAGGTTGTGTTCCAAATTTGAGGATGATATCTCAAAAAATGAGCTTTCGGTAACAGTTTGTTTGGGCGTAGTGACATATTTTCCCCATTGGGTGCCAGCAAAACCCCACTGGAGCTCACAGTGATTGGATTTGAATTTGCAGTATTACAAACACACACATGCGCACACACACACATATTTTTTTATAACACACATACTAAACACATCCATACCAACACACCCACACAAATATCGTTGCATAATTTATCCAGTTGGCTCTGTAGTATGCCGAACCAGAAAACAGGATTAAAGCGATATTTGTTTTATAGGCCAAACCTAAAAAAAAATGACACCATCTGATAAAAAAATAGTAAAAAATAAAATTTTGAATGAAAGCCTCTTAACAAAGATTGCATAATTTTATAGTTAACTGAACCGTGGTTTAAAAATTGCTCATTGTTTATTTTTGAGAGTATTTTTTGTACCTAATGCAAAAAATATTTTTTTTTAAGAAAATGACGGTGAAATAGTAAAATTTCAATAAAAATACACACCTGTGCCAAGTTTTTTGCAGTTAGCTTTAACACAAACAAAGTGATCATAAAAACAAAACTGAAAAGGACAAAAATGTCCATAAGGATGCACAAGGGTTAATCAATGCAATTCCACACTTGCGTCTTTTAAATATATTGTGTACATTTTATATTCTATATTGTGGGAAACTTTTGCAACTTAAGAATTGCATTGCATGGTGTAAATCTGTGCATGTGACCAATAAAAATCTTGAGATCTAATTATTCAATGGACATCGTCGTCTTGTTGTAAACCAGATCTCTGCATCCTCCGGGGGTTGCAGGGGCTCTCTGGATCGTATGTTTTTAATCAACTGGGCTGAATGCTGGGAAATCATGTTGTGCAATCCTACCCAGGCCTCTTATTTACTGTCAGAACAGCCTCCGGTATTACAGCTTTTGGTTTGGCTCATAAAATCTGTAGGTGGTAAAATCCTTCCTTTTTTGTTTGTGTCAAACTGTTTTTTTTTGGTGTCAATAAATGAGCCAATTAGTGTATGTAATACTGTGGGTCAGGGTCTCTAATTCTGTGCCAGCATTAGCTCCGCGGGCCACCCACACGGTTTCACTTTGAGTCTCTGCAACTCTCAAGAATAGCGTGATGTGGCTGAGGCAAGCCTGAATGAGTCAGTCAGTTATGTTTGTGATTTTTATTTTATTTTTCCCCAGAGTTGTGCAGACTGTCTTTGGCTGAGGACTCGGTGAGTAATTCTTCCATATTTGTATTCTGATGAATTAGCGGTTTCCGATTTTGCTAGCATAAGCATCACATGCAGGAACTTAGGATTAAGGGTTTTAACTGAGGCCTCATATATTTGTCATTAGTAGTGATTTATTGTGTTTAAGGATGTGACGGAAGAGGACGTGGATGCTGAACTGGCCATCATTCACTCTCAGATGGCTTATGTGATGCAGCTACAGGGAAGAACCGAAGACGCCCTTCAACTCTACAATCAAGTCATTAAACTCAAGTGTGTTACACACTGCACATTTACTATACTCATAACACGACATATGTCTTAATTAATAAATGCATGCTCGGGTGATGAGATGTGCATAGAAAAAACTCCCCGTGCAGAAAATATTTATATTTTTTGAAAAATTTGGCCTATATAATAATAAATATGATAAATAATGTAATATTTCCTTCAGCCATAATGGTTTTAAATTGCTCTGTCATATAGGCTACATACAATTATGCCTAAATATATCAAATAATTGTATAAATTGTATAAATATCTAATTAATCTCATAAATGATGCCTGTCGTTGACGTTGAGTTAATTAGTACACGCGGCTCAAAAAGCAATGCTGTTATTTGAAACAGTAATATTAATTTTATTATGCATTATTAATAATAACTAATCATTTTTCATCAACAATTTGGTTTAATTAAAATAATTTAATTATTGTCTGTGCGGAGGCTATTCTATTTTATTTATCCATGCATTTTGATTTCTTTATACGCAAGTAATGTTGTCCAATTTTTTGTTTGCATTATTTAGGCTTTATTATTATTATTATTATTATTTATAAAGAAATTGAATGTTTTTTGCCCATTAATTGTTGGCTACTGTACTGTAGATGGTTGATTTGTTGAAGTGTTTGGGTCATGGCTTTTAATGGTGAGTTTTGTTTTTGTCATAAGGCTCTTAAAAATGTTTATTTTGATTTGTTTGTTTGATACTTTATTTATCCCAAGGGAAATTTAAGGCATCCAGTAGCTTAGACAACATATTTCCACATCTATAACTCATACAATATAAATAATAATAATACTAAAAAACATGCATACACATAACTAAATACAGTGTTTCCTCTACATTCATTCTCCCGTGGCGGGCCGCCACACTTAAAATCCTCCCGCCACGGCTGCAGCTTCTCAGTGACGTCCGATATTCTGCATATAGTATTATGTTATTTTGTTAAGCCCCACTAAAGGCATAAAAAACTTTGTAAAGCACAATCAAGTTTTCACCCTATATTCCAAGACTTCTAAAGTCATTGTATAATGTGTAATTTTAGTCGCTAAGTTAAAGTTAACGGAAAGTCATCTCGCCTCAGTCATTCTTCATTCAGAATTCACACAACGCGTCGCGTTCGTTTGCGACACGACGACACTCTCTTCAAGGTCAATATTCCCATTATTATACTTTATTTGTAGATAAAGCATAAAGTAGATGGTTTTCATAAAATGACTTTATCTTGCTGGAGTGGAGTTTATTGCCCTTTCTCACATTCCCTTCTCCCGGGTGTATGTGAGATTACAGCATAGAGTCGAGAGAGTGCTATTGTTCTTCATGCGCACTAAAATTTAAAACTGTTAAAAGAAAAGGCTCAAAAAACTGTTGCATATAGAATACACTAAGCATTAGTGCTGCACGATTTTATATGAAATAAACAAATTAGGGCTATTAACGCAGCATCTCTTCATTTTTGTCATCCTTTGACTAGTGTTACACGATCCCGCTCTTATTCGTGCAAATGCCTTTTCGCATTTTGCACGACAAGAAGTGAAAAGCTGCCTGTGAATGCCCTAAATGAGACTCGCAGAAAGACGCGCGCCATAATGCGCATGCACTGACGCGTGCCAGAATACAGTTCTCTTTCGAGCTTGAACGAACAATAGCACACACAAGTATGCCAAAATGTCGTTTTGTCGAGTATCTTCATAACGTAAGAAAAGTCTTATGGACGAAAAGAGTTGTGCTATGAGGCGCATGTGAGATCCGCGTCTCGGCAACGGGTTCTCTTAAAGCGCCAGCAGCGAAAAAAGCGTTCTGTCAGTAAAGTTAAAAGAACAAAGGGAAATTAGAAAATTACTCACTGATCTTGACTAAAGAACTTTTGTAGCTTTAATAAGGATTATTCTATATATAATTTATAATTCATGCAGCGCAGACTGTTTGATAACTTTATTCAATTTCTGTATCCTACCTGTTAAGACAGGAAGAGCACAGGTAAATATGGTTTTTATTATGGGTTTATGTGGGGATTGTTTGAAGTTCACTTAATTTAAAAGTTGTTAAAAATTTTTTTAGCCTAATAATTTTTTTTTAAAAAAGTTGATAGCTTTCACTGTAATGATGGTTTGGTTGGTTTATTGATCATTATAGGTGTTATCAATCATTTAGTTGTTGTTTTTAGTTTGAGTTGAGAAATAAACATTAATACACAGAATGATCACTAAGCTGTGTGTGCATTTTACTTTAGAACCAAGCAAGTTGGACTCATGAAAGCATTTTATTATATCGGAATCGCATATCACAATTGCAATATTGACCTCAGTAATGGCAATATGACATTTTCCCCAAATCGTCCAGCCCTACTAAGCATATTATAGATGTAATCCCTTCGATGTTCTTTTCAATGTGAAGCGTTGCGTGCTGTGACTTGGTGTTGCTTCAAGTGCATCATTCTGCACACGCGATGCGCATGATCGATTATAATACTTTGGGGAGACAAGGGGGCGTGGCCTAAGTGAAAATATCAGCACCCCCAACCCCCCCCCCCCCCCCCCCCCCCCCCCGCCGGGGGAAATGGGCCTGCCCCCACAGCTTGGAAAAATCCTAGAGGAAACACTGAAATATATTAAAATGTCTTAAAATTCCTAATAATATTAACTATGACTATGGATATAGGCTATCAGCTGGCTATTAATCAATCAGAACAGTACATGACCGAGAATAAATTATAAATTCTGAAAGTAAATGTAATGGATGTTAGATGCCATGGAAGGCTAATCGAGGCAAAATAATATAAAGAGAGATTTAAGAAACGCATATACAAACAGACTCAGGCTTAAGAGTCCATCACCCCCCTCCCCCCTTGTACGGTATTAAAGGCTGGATATCAAATAAAAATATAGAGGTTATATTAAAAATATAAAAAAATATTAACCTAAAAATATTAAGGTTATCGGCTTAAAATAAAGAATTATCGGTTATTATATCGGCCAAAATGTTCTTATCGGTGCATCCCTTAAAGCCTCCTATATAGTCCGTTATTACTTTTAACTTTAGTATTTGTTTATTTACATAATTATCATTTATTTCAATTTCATATCATCATTATATTCATTGCTCATATATTGTGTCAAGATTTGAAAGTTGCCATAGAAGTTTTGCCACATTAGAGTTTTGTGTTTTCTCTTTGCGTTCAGGCCGACTGATGTGGGTCTGCTGGCTGTCACTGCTAATAACATCATCACCATTAACAAGGTAAATCATAAAAACTAAGGTCTTCCTTCCTGAAGAGCTGATTGTGTCAGTCTTGTTTGTAACCATCTGTGCCCTTTGAACTTTCAGGACCAAAACGTGTTTGACTCCAAGAAAAAGGTGAAGCTGACCAACGCTGAGGGTGTTGAGCACAAACTGGCCAGAAAACAGTTGCAGGCAATCGAGTTCAACAAAGCCCTGTTGGCCATGTACACTAACCAGGTGACCACTCTGTACGGTGTGCTTAAATCATGACGGATGTGACCTGTTTTGACCTCTCGGTTGTCTCCCAACAGGCCGATCAGTGCAATAAGCTGTCGGCTAGCCTTCAGTCCCAGAATCCCAGTCACCCCAGACCGGTTCTGATCCAGGTGGCCCAGCTCTGCCGAGAAAAACAGCACGGCAAAGCCATCGAGCTCCTGCAGGTACTTTCCCTCCTGACTCTTCGTTTCTGCAACTTAGGCTGCACTAGTATCGAAATATCGCAACTGTATATATTGCGATATGCATATCGTAACCGCTTGCAACAACTGGGGTCATGAAGAAAAGACAATCACTTTTCTTTTCGCATAACTTTTACAGCTTATATTTAATTCATACAGTGAAAACTAAAGCCTAGTTCACACCAGAGATGTTCACAAGTCATTTTTTTGGAAGTCCAAGTCTCAAGTCTTTTGCCACGAGTCCAAGTCAAGTCTCAAGTCTTAAATTATTAGGCATTGTCTAATTAAATATGTGCGAAAAAAAAAAGAAATCTGAGTAGCCTATTAGATAAAGCCAGGTTTAAAATAATTTTTTCATTGTGTTCACATACAGTAATAGACGGGGGGAAAATAGATATTTATGGATATCTACTTTTGTTATCCCGTAATCAGATAGCCTTAAATAGATTTTCGCCATGTTTTTAGAAAAACAATGTTATATAAATCAAGCTAGGAATAATATATTTACAAATCCATCTGTAATAGTCTTTATAATAAAACTAGGTACAAGGCTGGACAGTTTGGTGTATAGGTACTGAAGAAGTGGAGACTTGAGAAAACGCAAAACGGGATCTAAAGATTTCCATCAGGCCAATGAGATTGCTCATTTAGAGTTAAATCCCCCCATTTACTTTCGCGATTGGTTGCTGATTAAAAGGAAATGACCATATTTGGATCCGACAACATTGAACTGGAGAGAGAGGTGAACTGTGATGATGGTGCAGATCGCGGAGCAGCGGGATGATTTACAATGCCAACTTTTGTTGAATTTATGAGAAATCTACAGACGCAAAGTCAATGGAGACGGTTGGATTGTTTTCCCTCGCTGTGGGCGTGGCCTAAATACGCTCTGTCTCATGCACAGTATGACAAAGGGCGGGGGACATGCAGCTTATCCAACGTTTGCGCCAATAAAAGAAAATAGAAATACATTAAAATGATTTTAGATTTAAAAAGCAATAATTGCATGAAAACAGGTTGCTGAGACGTCTTTTGGGTCGAGTCACGAGTCAAGTCTAAAGTCAGCTGTTTGTGTGACTCCGAGTCTCAAACTCGAGTCCCCATCTCTGGTTCACACTACATAATTTTAAGCCCGATTTGCAAATCGTTGCGTTCGCGGACAGGTCGAGGTGTTATCGCGTGCGATGAACGCTCGCCAATCTGTTAGTATGAAAGAGCCAACAACGCATCAAAGACGCTCGCAGACACGTCGCCAAGCCCAAAAAAATATCTAGCATGCTAGATATCCAGAGCTGTCGCACGACTCGACCTCACATGATGTCATGAGCTACAGCCAATCAGAGCACGAAGTCGCTCATTGTTGTATTAGTAGGCTGTGTAATATCTAACTAACGTTAGATGTTTGTTTTGATAGAGCAAATTATTAACGGATACTTTGACGTTTGACTGCCTGTTACTATGGTTACTCACAGCTGTTGTGGGCAGCGCATTTATTTATTAATTTCGAATGGTAAACAGGCAGTTTCACCAGAACTACTTTACTAGGTGTCCTCTATCACTTTTTAACGGACACCCTGCAGCCAATCAGAATCGAGTATTCACCCAGACCATGGTATAAAATTAATTATTTACTGATGTCATTTAATGTCCTTTTAATTTTTATCGATGGATTTGCGTAAAGTTATAAATTATATTTGCTTAAAAAATTTACTTTACACAGTTTAAGCATTATCTTATCGTATCGCATATCGAATATCGCATTATTTAATGAGATCGTATTTTTCTTCAGTATCTATTAGATACTGGTTACCTCTGATAACAGACACTCTAAATTGTAAAATGGACTCTGATAAAGCTGCTTTGAAATGATGTGTATTGTGAAAAGCGCGATACAAATAAACGTGAATTGAATTCCCGCTCAGTGGCGTTCTGTAACCATGTCCGTCTCTCCTGCAGAGGTTTTCAGATCAGCACCCTGAGAGCGCCTCTGGAATCAAACTCACCATGGCACAACTCTACGTGACCCAAGGTACACACACACACACACACACACAGAGGCTACGTTCATAATGTGAGCCTTAATGCTTAATTCTGATTTATTGCTTAGCTGTTGGCAATATTAGGGATGCACGATATATCAGCCACCATATCGGTATCGGCCGATAAAAGTTCATTTTTAATGTTATTGTTATCGGCCCGGTAAGAAAATTTGGCTGATATATTAAAGCCGATAAATAATGGATTATTTCCTTGAGACGCTTCAGATGTGCTCTGTCCACAATCATGGTTTTAAATGGCTTGAAATATGATTGGAATCACTTCAAAAAATGAAAAAACAGTTCAGTGCCACAAGCAAGTCTGTCATATAAGATACATAAAATTATGAGACTTTTGTTTTTGTGATCAGGCTCTCAAAAATTATATAAAAAATTGTAATTATATTTATCGGCCAATATATCGGTTATCCGCTTTCAAGTATAAAGAATTCAACATTTTCATATCGAGAAGCCAGCAAATTCATACGCAGGCAATATAAAAAACAAAGATGAGGATGCCAAAAAAGTTGTTCAATATTTATGATGCGAGCCCTCATATTTAGAGCTGTCACTCATAATACTTATGAGTTCTTCTGACACATCACTGTCTAGCTTTCGCAACTGTCTTGATAATAATGTTGGGTATGTACAATTGGGGAAGTGATTTACCTGTAGAGAGAGCAGACTGAACCTAAAATAGTCTTTGAAGTGTAATTTTTGTGTCCACCTTTCAACAGGTCATGTGACTAAAGCATGTGATATCCTGAAGTCCATAGAAGAATTTAAATACAAACCAGGAATGGTGAGATTTTATTTCCTTTAGCTTTTTTTTTTTTTTTTTACGAGGACTGGCAGTAGATTAAGTTAGTCGTGATTATTTTAATTTATTTTGATTTAAATTTAGTTTTTTAAAAATATAATATAATTAATTATTTACTGATGTCATTTAATGTCCTTTTAATTTTTATCGATGGATTTGCGTAAAGTTATAAATTATATTTGCTTAAAAAATTTGCTGTATAAATATCCTGTGTTTATATTACTATTTAAAGCTCGAAATTAATACTCAGTACTTGAATGTTGAAAGACATCAATAAAACTAAACTAAAATGTATATGTATATAGTTATATATATATATACTGTATATATATATATATATATATATATATAATCAAATACATATATTTTGCACATTTATTAAACATGCATTTTATAGCAATATAAACTCACAATTGCTAGAAATAAACATTTATTCTTACTTTATATCATGCAATTATGACTTTATCATGCAATTATGACTATTATGCAATTGACTTTATATCATGCAATTATGACTTTTAATCACACAATTGACTATATCATACAATTCTGACTTTATATTGTGAAATTATGACTTTATATCATGCAATTGTGACTTTATATCATACAATTGTGACTTTATATCATGCAATTATGACTTTAAATCACACAATTGACTTTATATCATACAATTCTGACTTTATATCATGCAATTCGGACTTTATATCACACATTTCGGACTTTATAACGCAATTGCGGCTTTATATCACGCAATTCTGACTTCATATCACAGAAATCAGACTTTATATCACACAATTCTGACTTTATAACACAATTGCGAATTTATATCATGCAATTCTGAGATAGAAAGTAAAAATTGTGAGATGTAAACTCACAATTGTGAGGAAAAACAAGTCAGAATTGTGAGAAGTTGCAATAACATTTTTTATTTTTGATTCTGTGGTGGAAACAAGCTTCCATAATTGTGTTTTTGTGTGCTGCTTTATTTTATTTTTTTCAGATTTCTGCTCTGGTCACGATGTACACGCATGAAGAAGACATTGACAGCGCAATCGACACATTCAGTCAAGCGATCCAGTATTACCAGAAGGAGCAGGTAAGAGCGAGTGCCGGCGGTTCAGCGAGTCGTCATTGGCTCAGATCTGCATGATGATGTCGTTTCCCTCTCTCAGGCGGGGTCTCCTATCCACCTCTCTCTGGTGCGAGAGGCTGCGAACTACAAGCTGAAACACGGCCGTAAGAAAGAGGCCACCAGTGATCTGGAGCAGCTGTGGAAGCAGAACACTAAAGACATCCGTACGCTCGCACAGCTCATCTCTGCATACTCTCTCGTGGATCAGGACAAGGCCAAAGCGTATCCTCGCATATCACTCGAGTCTTCAGGGATGTGATTCTTCCGGATTAATCCAGAATTCAGTTCTAAATTAAAAAAAGGGGGTCAGGAATCGAATCGGATACTTGTTCTAAAACTTAAATTTCGGTTCCTCTTATCTATTCTTTTGTGTGCATTTGACTTATAAGATAATATGATTTCTTGCGCAGTGTTTTCTGTAACACATCCAAAACTTCAGTTGAAAAAATGAAGGTTTTTGATGAAAACATTCCAGGATTTTCTCCATATAATGGACTTCAATGGGGTCCAAACGGTTCAAGGTCCAAAAGAGAGTTTCAGTGCAGCTTCAAAGGGCTTTAAACGACACCAGATGATGAATAAGGGTCTTATCTAGC
Organism: Pimephales promelas; assembly: GCF_016745375.1. The sequence continues at coordinate 2,253,690 of NW_024121754.1, forward strand.
GAAACGATCACTAAAAAATAAATAAAAAAGATAAAGTTTTATAAGCACAAATGCTCGCCTTGCTCTGTTCTGTGATGCGCGTTCGTGACTCTCCTGTTCGAACTCGTTCATCAAAAATGAGCGAAATGACTAAATTTTCGTTCTTTTTGATCGCTTCGCTAGATAAGACCCTTATTCATCGTCTGGTGTCGTTTAAAGCCCTTTGAAGCTGCACTGAAACTCTCATTTGGACCTTGAACCGTTTGGACCCCATTGAAGTCCATTATATGGAGAAAATCCTGGAATGTTTTCATCAAAAACCTTTATTTCTTTTCGACTGAAGAAAGAAAGACATGGACATCTTGGATGACATGGGGGTGAGTAAATTATCAGCAAAAGATTTTTTAAAGTGAACTACTCCTTTAAAGTAGTTTACGCATCATACACGTGGATTATTGCTTAGTTTTTTTACACTGGTTGTATTCGCTAGGGTAGGGTCTAAAAAAACTCCTCCTTTTGACTCGCACAATCACATCCCCGACTTTGCTTTGGAAAATGATCTGCTAAATGACATAAATGTTGTATGTTCTTGCACTATATTCTTGTTTTCCTGAGCGCTTGATTTCCTGCAGTCTGAGTAAGCACCTTCCTTCTCCGGAAACCATGTCCTTTAACGTGGACGTCGATGAGTTGGAGAACTCGCACGGAGCCACGTATATCAGGAAGAAAGCTGCTAAAGTCGTGGGCGAAAGCCAGCCTAAAGAACAGGGGTAACAACACCACCAAACATTTTAACCCTAAAACTGTATTCTGGACAAATGTGGGCAAAATAGTTTTGATTTATTTTTTAAAAATACTTCCCTTGATCTGAGCGGTACAAGACTTGGCTACTTTTTCTAAGTTTGCCAACACACAATTTTTTTTGACTCAATTCTACAATGTTAAGTGGGTGAAAAAAAACTCCTTAATCTTGTGTTTGGGTCAAAAATGGGCAGAAATGAATGGGAAAAACTGTAATTTAGAGCATCCTAAAATAAGCCAAAATAACAGCAAAGTCACTTCATCTTTAGGTTTTAGCTCTAAGAACGTATTGGAATAATATTTTAATGTAGTTAAAAAAATAAAACATAAAAATAAGCATAATTTACACAGAAAATAAGGTACTTTTTGAAGTAAATAAATTCAAAAATACCCCCAAAATAAAAAAAAACACCATAAATGGATAAACAAAACTTTATCAAAGACGGTGATATAACATTTATAATAAATAAAATTAGGATCACACCTGAGTCCTCTGTGCCCACATTTGTCCACAAGTCTTTCTGAAGATACACACTCAAACCAAAAATGATTCAGACACCAGATATAATCTTTACTAGTGTATGCAGGACACTATAGTTCATTTATGTGAGTGAGGATAGCAACATAAAGTAAATTGTGACATATTATACCCAAAAATTCTTCATGCACTGACTTCCAGTAAAGTTATTAAAATTTGGGACTAAACATTATGACATTTTGACTGTTTTTTCTGTAATAGCGAATGCTCTTTTTACACACCGACTGAACAGAATTAAGCATTGCTTGGTAATTGGTTGAGATAAACTGGTATTATCTAATTGTGTAGTTTAATTTAACAGATATTTAGACATAATTCATGTGTGAGTCGAACAGAGGGACGGACAAAACCTGATTTTATAATTCTGTTACCATTTTCTAAACTATAGCGAACCTACAGAGGCGTATTGCAAAAAATCTGTTTTTCTGAATTAATGAGTTAATTTTTCATGAGAAGAAATTTTTTTTGCTCTGTTTTTCTGAATTAACGAGTTAATTTTTCATGAGAATTTTTTTTGCTCTGTTCTGAATTAATGAGTTAATTTTTCATGAGAAAAAAAGTTTTTCTCTGTTTTTCTGAATTAATGAGTTAATTTTTCATGAGAAAAAAAGTTTTTGCTCTGTTTTTTCTGAAAAACAGCACAAAAAAAAATCCATGAAAAATTAACTCATTAATTCAGAAAAACAGAGCAAAAAAAAAAAAATCCATGAAAAATTAACTCATTAATTCAGAAAAACAGAGCAAAAAAAAAATTCTATGAAAAATTAAATCGTTAATTCAGAAAAACAGAGCAAAAAAAAAATTTCCATGAAAAATTAAATCGTTAATTCAGAAAAACAGAGCAAAAAAAAAATTCCATGAAAAATTAACTCATTAATTCAGAAAAACAGAGCAAAAACTTTTTTTCTCATGAAAAATTAACTCAGAGTAGACAGAGTAGAGTAGAAAAACAGAGTAGATTTTTTTTTCTTCAAGTGAATGCAATACGCCTCCGTATGAACAAACTGTGATGATGTGAGAAATGTTGGTGTCTGAACACATTTTAGTTCGACTGTTGCATGTTTGTGTCCTAAAAATACATGAAAACACTTCATCTTTAGCACTGTTTAACACGTCGACGGCTTTGTTTCAGTCCGGAGGATGTTAAAAAGAAGAAGAAAAAGAAGAAAGGTGTGTTTGCTGCTGACGTCTTATTTTATTAGCACGAGAAGTGGTCCCGTTAGTAATCCGTGTTCTGTTCAGGTAAGCTGCCGAAGAACTACGAGCCCAACTCGAAGCCTGACCCGGAGCGCTGGCTGCCCATGCGAGAGCGCTCGTACTATCGCGGGAAGAAGAAGGGCAAGAAGAAGGAGCAGGTCGGCCGCGGCACGCAGGGAACCACGTCTGGAGCGTCTGCCGAGCTGTGAGTCTCAGTTCACGTTTATTTATAGAGCGCTTTTCCCAATACACATCGTTTCGAAGCGCTGAGTCCACATTACAGTGTCTGTTATCGGGTGATGTGTTTCAGAAATATACTAAATCACTTTACATGTCAAATTCAATTCCTCTTTTATGACGTTATTTCACTTAAGGATTTATTTAGTAAGATTATGCCTGAAAAGGTTTTGGATTTTTTTTACTCGTATGTTAATTTAAAAACAATTAGTCCAATATGACTTGTGTTTGTTTGCTTGGCTTTATTGTATTTAAATGATATTTGTAATTTTTTTGCCATGAAAATAGGCTAAGATGCTGACGGGGTATTACATAAAATCTGTCTGTCTATCTATCTATCTATCTATCTATCTATCTGTCTATCCATCTGTCTATCCGTCTGTCTGTCTGTCTATCTGTCTATCCATCTGTCTATCCGTCTGTCTGTCTATCTATCTATCTGTCTATCCATCTGTCTGTCTGTCTGTCTGTCTATCTATCTATCCATCTATCTGTATCTGTCTTCAGTAATTTCAGAGATTCACATATGATAATGAGCGGTTGCTTTTGGACCAATCAGATAGGCGGGGCTTAGAGACTGAATCTGTGATTGACATGTTTCAGACACTGAGAGGAAAGAGCTGCAGTGGATATTATGAGAAAATTTGATTTTTTTTTAACCTTGAATGCATGTAAACCTGTTGTAGGAGACTCTAAAACCTTTAAAATAGCATAATGCACTTTAATTTTTTTAACAGTTTTAGTTGACTATAATAACGTTTCTGCATGCATACAGTACCAGTGCAATTCACTGACTTTTTTAGTCGCATTTAATGCACCAGAAGCAACATCTGTCACTGTTTTTGTGTATTTCAGTGACGCCAGTAAGACCGCCAGCAGTCCGCCCACCTCTCCTCGACCCGGCTCAGGATCCGGCAGCGTCTCCAGCAACGCGGTTCCTCCGCGACAACAGAAACCCACGGCGCCCGCAGCTGCCCGAAAAAAGGCCCCGCAGAAGAAGAAGAAAGGAGGGAAGGGAGGATGGTAGAGAGAGAGACAAAACGATTGATCTGGCTTTTGTCTCCCTCCGTTTGCTTGTTGGTTTCGAAACACTGAAAAGCATTGTAATAATGAAGATTATGAAGATCCAGAGGCCTGGAGGATGAAATGTTTTAGTCATTAAATCATGAAGGATGGAGGAATGTGATTTGTGCGACTATGTCGTGTGAAATTAACAGGAATCGGTTTTTCAATGCATTTTTTTAACCATCCAATTCACTCTGTACATGCATAAATATCAATGTTCAAGAGTCTCTAGGGCATTTTTCAGTTGTTTACTTGTTTTCTTTCTGAACCTGGATGATGTTTCTGTTCATCTTTTGTCCTTTGCTTGATACATGAATGCTTAATAAAGCTACTTTGTGTCACAATAAGAGGCTGTTTATGCAAAGTTGAGATTTATTTTTTTAAATCCCGTGATCAACACTAATAATTTTAAACAATCTATCCTCAGTCAGATCATGAAACTAATCTCCAGTGTTATGTCTTAATAAAGGAAAGAAAGAAAAACAATGAATTTTTAGTGTTTTTCTATTTAAACCCCATAAAGATCTGTTGACATAATTCAAACACAGTTGTGCACCAAGTATAATTGTTTAATTATACATTTCAAAGGTTGGGATATTACTATAAATAAGTTTGCTTATCCTGTACTCACAAATATTTGTCATTTTTCCATCCTGACCAGCAAGAAATAAATCTATCATAACTGTTTGTGTGGTGGCGCAGCATCAAATAGAGAAATATTAATGTCTTTTCCATTAAAAACAAACAAACAATTAGATGTAAAGAACATACGCTTGGATTTTTTTCTGAAAGCACAGAGATTTTGTATAGGCCTACTCTCATTTCCTACATTAACACCTTAAAGCCAGGTATTTTACGTAAGGGATAAAGTAGATTATCCCATTAACCCGCTTACTACGTGGCTACCTACAAAATAAATCAATAATTTGACAGAAAATATTGATTTAAAAATGAGTTTATTGATTTTAAAACGATTGTGCTTCCGCTAAAAAAAATAGTCCGTTCCGTCTCTGAACTGCGTCCATGGCAACGCTCTGTTTTTCGTGGTAACGGTGTGTTTTACTTATCAAGAATTAACAGACCGCATCTACATTAGATTTTAACCAAGCCATGTAATAATAGTACGTTTATATTTATGTATATGGGAGGAAAAAATACGTTAAATTATACTATTGCCCACTTGAATGTCTCTGTGAGAGCTATATTTCACCAGCAGAGGGCAATGTTGCACATTCATTAATTCGCTCTGTATTCTAGCGCCCTCTGCTGGAACGATCGCGCAATACTTGAACCAAACATGTCACCGCCGACTAGTGTGCATCTCTAAATTAAACGGAAAAGATTTCCTCTCATTGGCAGGTTCGTCTCAGAGGATTATTTGAGCTCAGACTCCCCGCAGAGACACTTTAAGATCAAAATCTCTCGCGGTTTGTTGTGATTACCTCACGAGACTTTTGTTGTTGATCTCCAGGAAACGCAAAAGCTCGGACTGCACCTTTTCCGTTAGTGCAAGGACGACGAATAAACTTCATTTAGCGCTTTTAATCGATTGCTTTCTGTACCGATAACTCTGTTTCTTGCTCTCGTTAGATCCGCTCCCCGGAAATATACACTTGTAGAGTTTCTAATCCACTTGTGGAGCCGCACCGAGGCCTTTGTGTGGCGTGTCATGCCCGCGTGCGCGTGATAAAAGTATCGCGTTTGTTTACATTTTAACCATAACTTGATTTGATATTGTGGGCTTGAGTTGCGCGTGAACATGCCCGGCGCGCGCGAGATCGGGATGATGGGCGCCGCGCTCGCGCTGACGGGGGGAGTCGCGTGCGCGTTCTGCTATCTGATGCATCAAACACAACAACAACAACCCAAGAAAAAAGTGAAGGACGAGAAAAAAGAACACGTGCATAAAGCGACCAAGACCGAAACTGCACAAAAGACGCCTATAATATCTGAGGTTTGTTGGTTTCGATCCAGTTTATCCTCTTGGACTTCCACTGTGGTGTTTTGTTTGCACGCGAGGCCTCGATGTGACAGTCCAGTGTACATAAGTGTTATTGTAATGCTTAACAGATCATGCATAGTCTATATCCTCATACATACTAATATTCAATTATTATATACTATTCAATTATTATATAATATATTTTAATTTAAAAAAAAAACTCATGCAACTTATTTTTGATTTTCCTCTAATGTTAATGTTTATTTATAAATTTATCATGATATGTAATGCTTAAAATGATACTTTCGATAGTCTCATATGATATTGGAGCTTTGTTTAATATATATATATTAAATGTTAATAATTCGTTAACGTTGCAAATAGTTAAACATACCATTAATCTTTAATTCATATTTTCCTAAATGTTAATGTTTATTAATAAACATTGTCGTTATGTGTAATGCTTAAATAGTTCCAGATAGTATTATTATGGTATTACCTTCTATTTATTTTTTAAGAAATGTTAATAGTAAGTACATCATTTATTATGTTTAACAGATGCAATTTAACATGCAACAGTGATTCACGTTTTAATAAAAGTCAAGGTATTGCTTTATTTGACAGTGTCCTTGTAATATTTTACATACAATAAAAACATACATTTTACTATGCCTATAAATTAGTAACATTTTACTATGCCTATAAATTAGGCATAATTACATGCAATTAACCCCTGTAGTTTATTAATATTACTCATTACTCAAATGTAGAATTACACTGTAGCAATGACACCTTTAAAATAAAGTGCAACCAAAGTCATTAAAATAATGAGCTAGAGATTTTTCATGGTTTATGTAATGCTTCTTCATGAAAGTGTTACCTGAAAGTTAAATATGCATGCTTTGTTTGGTATGCACTCTTCCTGTGACCTCTGAGGCAGCTTTACTGTCCCATCATGCTGTGATTTCTGCCATGAATGCTGTGTCACGTGTCCTGATGTGTCGTGTGTGTGCTCTGTGTGGTTAGCCCAGGACAGCAGGTACTCAGGTGCTGGTTCTGGGTCTGGACGGGGCGGGAAAGACCAGTTTACTGCACTGCTTCGCCACCGGCAGCCTGGAACAAGACGTGTGTCCCACTCAGGGCTTCAACGCCGTCTCCATCAACAAGGAGGAGCTTCAGATCGAGTTCTTAGAGAGTAAATATAGCTCACGCATGTTCCTGCACTGTAAAAATGAATACGCTTTATATCTAATATAATTGTGGCAACAGATTACAAGCAATATTATGAATTAAATTGAACAAATTAGAATTGAGTAATAATTGATCAAATTAATTCCTTAAAAGTTAACCATTTAAAATAAGTAAAGTTTACACCGAAAAATTTAACAAAAATATCTAACAGACAGACGTCAAAGATTAATTGAGATCTTTATTTTTTATATTGCCAACATTGAAGACACCTGATGTTAACAAGCAGAATCACTGAAGGAGAAAACCGTCATTTTAAAACAAACACCGATCATCATAATGGCGACTTTAACCCTCTGGGGTTCTTCGTTTAACAGTCACACTCGGGACCTTCGGGCCAAAATTGACTCAAAGGGCGGGATTCATATTTAAAAAAAAAAAAATCATCATTTTTTTTTTCTTGTTTTTTATAATATTTTTTTCTTTTTTTGGTGTTTTGAGAAAATTTCAAAAATAAAAAAAATTATAATTAGTATTAATGCAATAATTATTAATTATGACCAAATTTTACCCCATTGAATAAAATAGAAAAAAATATTAAAAAAAAAAAAAAAAAAAATTTAAAGCTGTATTTCATTTTAGAGTCAAGCCTAGGCCTCATGAAAGCAATTTTTGAAATTAGATGGATGACATCTCGTGGAAAAACTGAGCTTTTAAAAAATGCAAAACACATGTATAATCTGAATTTTTTGGTGTGTTTGTGTATAAAGGTGTGTGTGTGTTTTGCACTCTTGATGTTTTATAGATTCACCCTTTCACTGTTGTGTGCTTTTTTTCAAGATCGTTGCTGATTTGTAGATTGTACGCACAAAAAAACTCCCATTCATTTCCTATGCGGGTCATTTTTGACCCGAAGGTCCTGAGTGTGACTATTTTTTTTACGACCACTTAGACTTTTCAAATCCTGTCCCCAAATTTTTTGGGTGTTCATATACCAAGTACCAATAAAGTCACCAAGTTTCGGACCATTCCGATGAAGCTACGATTTTTTTTAAAAAAAATTATTTAATCGCTTCGGGTCATTATTGACCCGAAGAACCCCAGAGGGTTTAATTTATGTTTTTTAGGTTGTTGTTGTAAGTTTTACTAATTTTAAATGGTTAACTTTTAAGGAATTAATTTGATTAATTATCACTCAATTCTAATTAATATTGCTTGTAATCTGTTGCCACAATTGTTTTGATTAGATAAAGCATATTCATTTTTTACAGTGTGTGGCATAGGGTTTGAACTCATGCACTGATCAAATAAATGCAATGTTGATGTTAGCTGTGTAATAGCATTAGTATTTAGTAGGGGTGTAACAATATATCCCGTCATATTATATATCGCAATACAGAAATGCATAAATATTTATCGGGGATGGTGACATTGTGTACTGTATAGTTCACCTAAAATGAAAAGTTTTAATGTCAGTACTATATAAAACTATATATAATGTATAATAATTCAATGGGATTCCAGATGTCGTATTTTACCTTTATTTTACCTATATCCAGTCAGTGACCGAGAACAGTATTTTCATCTAAAATAAGTCTTCAGAATCATGAATATTGTTATTCTGGTGTCTCTATTGTCCTGTGCTTTGGGTTATCAGGACCAAAGTATATTCATTATATTATATTTAACATTTTAATAAACAGTCCATTTTTTGTTAATCTTTTATCATATGTCTCGCAATAATATCACATTGTGATGTGGATTGAATCGTGACATGAGGGTTTCCGTAGTATTTAGTGTGTGTGTGTGTGTGTGTGTTTGCAGTCGGAGGCACGGAGAAGCTGCGTGATTACTGGCGGATGTATCTGGGGAAAGCGCGTGTGATGGTGTTCGTCGTGGACTCGTCTGACCCGGAGCGATTCCCTCTGGCCAAACGCCTCCTCCATCAGCTCCTGTCGGCCGACCCCTGCCTTCCTCTAGTGCTGCTCGCCAACAAACAGGTGAACACACACACACACACACACACTAATCCTCTCTGATCCAGTGTGTCAGGGCCATCTGCCTGCTCAGACGGGAGATTAAACTCAAGCTTTTAATGTTGTTCTTATGCAGGCTTTGAAATTAACTTTCTGACTCGCCGGCCAATTTGGCTGCTAAATTTTTAAGTTACTGGACATTCAAAACTTGCACTAACCCAAAAAGAAATGAACTACGTCACAGCTTAAAAAAATAAAATAAATAAATATATATATATATATATATATGAAGAGTTTGGTTCCAAAACGCGATAAACGCCTTTTTTTTTTAAAATTGAGTTACTGCAAAAATCTGTATTGGATCTAGTCGGTATTGAAAAGTCAATGTTTAATTTTACGTAAAATTTTATTTTGATTAATTGCATTTTGAAAAATAAATAAATAATGGATTTATTTCATTTTTGGGAAAAAAAAACAATCTGTTTTTTTAATAAATCTTTGAAAATCAAAACCTGGATTTCATTTTTTATTGTTATTATAACCTACAAATGCTATGTGAAAATTTGAAACAGAAAATAGTGGTTTTCATCTTCCCATTATCTTGCTAAAGAAAACACAGTTTTACTCAAATTCATCAAAATGGATTTATAGCGTTTTGGAACCAAACTCTTCATATATATATATATATATATATATATATAATAAAATTTTGATTTCATACATTAATTTCTAATTTATCTCAATCCTCCACTCTTCCTTGTTCATCCTCATCCTTTTCACCAATCATTTATTTTTAGGTGGACTGATCAATACAGAACAAAGTACAATAAAAAAGTAGGATTTTGGAAAATAATGTCTTTTCTATTAACCAAATGCTTTTTAATCTTCGCTATTTCTTCAGTGCAAGTGAACAAGTGCGTGTTATCTGTTGCGTAGTGACGTGTGTGTGTGTGTGTGTGTGTGTGTGTGTGTGTGTTCAAGTAAGCTAGATATGAGCAGAATCTGAGATGTTTGATAATATAGTCAAACTAAAGGCTAATCATATTTATTACGCTATGTGTCTGACGTTGTAAAGCGCGAGACCATTGTGCAGAGTTTACCTCAGTAAGTTGGCCAAGTGGATCTCTGAGCGGCTGTGAGTGAGTGGAGGCGGGGCTAATTAGCATATTCATAGATTTAAATTTATATATAAAAGTATACTTTAATGAACTGATACTAAAGTCACCATCAGGTGGCAGCACTGCATTACTGAGTAACCCTGCATCTCAATGCCCACAGTATCCATCCTAAACGGTACGTGAGATTGAAATAAGTGTGTTGAAAAGTGTGGATTTGTGCTCATTATAACAGATAAAATATTACCCACAATCCATTGCGCTTTGGAGGAGGATTCAGTACTACAAACACGAGTAAAAAGTGATCAAAACTACAAACAAGGCAGATGTACGCGACCAGATAAAGGGGTTTTAAAGACTAATAATCAACATTTAATCTGTTACCTGTGTTAAATGTAATCTGCAATAACAATGTGGACTTTTATAAAGATCCGCTTGGCCATTAACTTTTAAATGCATCATTTTAGTTTACTATGATAAGATGATTGACAGGTCACTATCAAATTTTTCAATTGTGCTGATGATATTCAGGAAAACTCACTTTCTCAGGGTTATTTTTTAGGAGGCATTTTAAATGCATTCGTCTAGGCTTTATCTCACAGACTGAAAGGATGCAGTCTAAAAATATATTTTAATTAAAGGCTTAGGTTAGATTACAAAAAATAAACATGACAATAGTCCAACGTTTAGCATATAAATCAAATATCGACTACAACAAATAGGAAAAGAAAATATAAAGTGCAATATATAAAATAAAAATACAAGTTAAAATGAAATAAAATAATATAAACAGATAAAAGAACAGGTATAAATATTATAAAAGCTTTACTTAGACCTGCGTTTTGCTTTACTATTTTTCAACCCAAGTAGTGACTCAATATAATTTTTCATATCTATCTGAAATAACAGGAAGTTGGATTGTTATAACCCATTCTGGGTCAAATATGGACAAACCCATACGTCTGGTTAAAAATGTCATTTAAAATTGAACCATATTTGGGTTGAAACAAGTGTAGTATTTCCCAATAATTGAACAGGGATGAACAATAAAGACCACATTTGGTGTTAATCTTTGTCTAAACTTCTAAAGTGAATGACATATTCGACACCATTGGAGTCTGACATCATCATTACGATATCCTCCACATCACACACACCCCTCGTTCCTGGTGTTTTTGGACTAATTCATCATGGTGTCCTGCAGGACGTCCCCGGGGCCCGCGGGGTCACCGACCTGTACGAGGCGCTGGATCTGGGCACGGTTGGCGACGGACACCGGCTCAGTGTGATCGGCACTCAGGTGAAGAAGGGAAAGTGTGTGGCCAACACCGGTGTGCAGGACGCCCGTGACATCATCATCGACATGATGGCGGACAACTGACCACACAAGATTCATGGCTTATTCAGGGCTTGATTTACATTCACCAAATGACAAGCAGACAGCCTGTTCTGGAGTAGAAGAGCGACTAGATCAGATAGTTCGGTCTTTTAATGACACTAACACATACAGACGGAGCATTTTGAAAAAGATGCCAAAGATTATGATGTTTTTCAGTTGTGTGATTGTGTATTATGGGATGTTTGAGTGTGCTATGAACCTACTGAAGCTCTTTCATGTGTGTGTTTGATGCATTTGCTTTAGTGCTGGGCAACGATTAATCACATCCAAAATAAAAGTTTGTGTTTACATAATTTATGTGAGTTTATGTACTGTGTATAATTATTATATATACATATATATATGTATGTGTATATATTATGTGTATAATATATATATATATATATATATATTAGGGCTGTGAAATGATTAATCGCATCCAAAATAAAAGTTTGTGTTTACATAATATATGTGGGTGCACTGTGTATAATTATTTTGTTTATATATAAATATACACACATACATGTATATTTAAGAAAAAAAATTATATATAAAATATTTATATTTATATATAATATAAATTATATATAAATCTATATACAGTATATACATGAAAATTTGTTAAATATATACAACAAGCATGTGTGTGTATTTATATATATAAAATAATTATACACAGTGCACCCACATATATTATGTAAACACAAACTTTTATTTTGGATGTGATTAATCGCGATTAATCGTTTGACAGCGCTAATATACACACACACACACACACACACACACACATGCATGTATATATTTAAGAATTTATTTATGTATATGTCTAAATTCATATAGTATATGCAAATATTTCTTAAATGTGTACATGTATGTGTGTGTATTTATATATACACAAAATAATTATACAAAGTACGTGCATATATTATGTAAACACAAACTTTGCCCAGCTCTAGCTTGCTTTGATCGGTTTATAATGTAACTCACTGATTTGTCTGTAAGGATTGTCTACACTGCAAATGTCTGGGTCTGTATATTAACTTTGCAACTTGACCTTTCTGTGTTTAATTGGATTTTTAATGCCAGAAATCAAGTGAAGATTTGATATGTCTTTTGATAACCATTAAATATCGATTTAAACACATGAATATGTTTGTCTTTTTTGTCGATGACATAATTGTTTGATCTTTGCTGGAAACTTTATGATGTCACTTGATGACTGAGCTGCACCATGTGACATCGGTTGCCATAATAACAGCTTCCTTGGGAACCGTGAGTATTCAGTGACCTTTTAGTTTCCCAGGATCCTTTGGGCCGAGAGGTCTTCACACGGGACAGAATGGACTCAGGTAAAGTCTGCATTTAAATCAAATCCTAAAAATACTCTCATGGTATTTTTACAGAAAAATGTGCTAATGTGTGTAATTGTTTTTTGTTTTTTTTATTTCCTGTAAGACTTGGATAGGTATGTATATCAGAATAACATTTAGTTTTTCATGAAATGCTTTATATTTTTAAGAGGCTGATAACATGTTTGCTTGCAGGATTTCATTTCTAGCTCAACCAAAAAAGTCCAAGACTGTTTGGGCCACAACACCTTGGTAAAAACTTAATTTTATTTCTATGTGTAACTTGATTAGTACCTCTAATCTAACTATATTCAGCCACAGAATAAAAGGTCACTGGGGCTGTATCTTTTCAAAATGTACACATTTGTACCTAAAGAGAGTGCATATTGGTGCCTTAATGGTACACATTAGCACCTAAAATGTACATATTAGCACCTAAAGTGTACATTTTAACACCTAAAATGTACATATTAGCACCTAAATGTACATATTAGCACCTAAAATGTTCACTTTTGTACCTAAAGAGTGCATATTGGTACCTTAATGGTACACATTAGCATCTAAAATGTACATATTAGTTCCTAAAAGGGACAAAATTGTTCCTTTTTCCCCAGTGACAGCTTTCGTACGTTTTTTTTTTCTGAGAGTGTACAAATAAACGCAAGGCTTATATTTTTCAGCACTGGCCAAATACAGACATTAAAGGGATAGTTCACCCCAAAATGAAAATGTCAGTGATGACTCTCCGTCATGTTGTTCAACCCCGTAAGACTGTCGTTCATCTTCAGGACACAAATTAAGATATTTTTTTATTAAATCTGAGAGCTGGATCACTCCTGCATAGGCTTCTTAAGGGATCGAAACTTGCCGGCCCAGAAAGTTATTAAAGACATTTTGTTAAAATAGTCCGAGTGACTACAGTGGCTCAATCTTAAGTTTATCAAGCGACGAGAATACTTTTTGAGCGCAAAAAAACAAACAAAATAACAACTTTATTCAACTATTAATTTCCTCGAGTGTGTGCACGTAGTGTAACAGCACAGCTCTTCTGGGTTGTACGTCACACACACAAACACATGACCAGCGTCGGCCAATAGTGAGCCTATACGTGTGATGTACAACAGTGGTTCCCAACATTTTTGTGTCTAAGACCCGACTTTTCCCAAGAAAATATTTTAGGGCCCCCCTTACCCCAGTAAGTTTGCAGCAAGGATGACAAAATGTATACAAATGGTATGTTTACTATAATCAGATATGTTTATGCAGAAATAATATAGAAAATACAATAACAAAAACATCAGCCCATTGTAATTTAAAAATGTAAGCCTAGGATAAGCATATTGGCCCTCTTTGAAAATGAAAAAACAATTATTCACACTGGTGTGTAGGTAAAATTAAAAAAGAAAGAATAAGCTGTTACTAAATGACTGCTGTCTCAATCCTTGCAAGTTATTTGTGAGGCTTTATCAAAGAGAGGCTTTATTTTTTACGTTTTATGCGCTTTAGCGAGCGATAATTAACTTGCGTTTATTAACAGAATAGTCGGAAGAACATTGTAGCCGGAACTACTTCTCTCTGTGTACGTCTATGACGAGTCACGCAGGCGCGGCAGCGATCCGAACCAGTGTAAAATAGTCCCAATGTAAACGCTTATTATAGGTAACACCGACTGATGGATTCATGATGAACTCACTCATTATATAATTTTTTTAACAGAAAAAAAGTCTAAATTTGACAAAAATATCTTAATTTGTGTTGTGAAGATGAACAAAAGTCTGACGGGGTCGAATAACATGACAGCGAGTCATAACTGACACTGACAGAGTTTCATTTTTGGATGAAATATCCCAAGCCGTTGTTTGGCCCCTTGACCCAGCTAATGTGAGGCGGTGTCTGTTGTGCTTGTGTTCGGGGCTTCAGGACGCTGACGTGGGGAAACCAGGAATCAATCCGGCCTCTGTCCCGCTCAGCGCTGCGGGCCGTTCCCAGTCCCAGAATAACGGCTCTGGCTCAACATAAGAGAGACTTCTCTCTCCAGACTCAGCTCAGGTACTCCTGATTCAGCTTTCCAGTCACATCACTCCAAACAAATGTCGAAATGTATACAATTGAGAGGTTGAGGTTATATAAAAAAAAAAAAAACAGGCCTACATTTATTCAGCAAGGATGCATTCAATTGATCAAAAGTGACATATTTATAATGTTTATAAAGTTACTCTTGAGGTTTCAAAGAACCATCAAAAAAGAAAGTAGCACGGCTGATTTAACGTTGATAATAATCATAAATGTTTATTGAGGATTAAATCATCATATTAGAGTGATTTCTGAAGGGTCATGTGACACTGAAGACTGGAGTAATGCTGAAAATGCAGGCTTAGTTTCTAAAATCTGATCATTATTGAACATGCAGGCGGTTGTGAGAGCTCAGGTTCAGCTCATAAGGAGCATTTCTGTGAATAATGAATGAGAATTTGAGGTCAGCGTTCAGAAACAAGCACGTGACGACGGCTAGTGTGAGCTAGTGTTTAGGCTGTGTGTTTTACACCATATACTCTGCTAGTTTGATGAAGCATACTATTTTATCCCGACAAATCCCACATCCATATTACGAGGGGAAACTGCCTTGCTCTCTCTGTCCAAATGTCTAGCGCTCCGGTTAAAGATAGCCTAGACAGATTTGATGAGATAATGGATAAACTGAGAGAATGAGTCCAGCTAGCAAGAACGTTTCCTCATTCTCCTCAAGAGAGTGTCAAAATCACTCCTATAAAAGACAACTCTGAGAAATAGCAGAACTTTACAAATCCTGTGGTGAGAGAGAGAGAGAGAGAGAGAGAGAGAGAGAGAGAGAGAGAGAGAGAGAGTCTACATCCTGTAACACTCGTCCTATTGTCTTATTTGAAAAGGCGAATTTTCTCTGGGATGTCAGACTTTCCTTCTGAAATCTTCCTGTAGGAAAGAGGAAGAGGAGAGAAGGATGAAGATCTGCCACTCTTCCTCTCACGCGGTTCAGTACGAGAACGCCGCCCGGCTAGCGACTCCTAAAGCCCGAGGCAGAAGCGCTCTGGGACACGAGTAAGAGAACCCGGACCTTCACATTCAGGAAGATGATCAGAGTTAAAATGAGCTCCAGGAAGACAATACAACATCTCTCTCTCTGTGTGTGTGTGTCTTTCTTACATCCTTACATCCTTTCTTAAATTCTTACATCACAATTTTACAACCTGTGGAGTTTTGTCATGTGACATCTCAAGAACCAGACGTTTGTTCGGATTCTGATCAAACCAGCACATGATGTTATTACAAAAGAAAGTGTGTGATAGCAATATTATTATTAAAGCCATTAATATAAAACTAAAAAAAAAAACATCAATTAAAAAACCGAATCAAAATGTAAATATATATATATATAGTTTTTTACTAAAATTAAAGTAACCTAAAATTAAAAAACAAAAAAACAAATGTAATTCAAAATGTTAACAAAAGTTATAGTAGTATATTATGACCATGATATACTAAAATTAGTGATCCTAAGATAACACTGCGGTTGTTGGTTACATATAATCAATATATATATATAAATATATATATATAATAAAAAAAACACATCTAAAATCTGTCTGAAAATTTGCCATTTTGGATCAGTAAGATTTTTACATGTTTTTGAAATAAGTCTCTTCTGCTCACCAAGACTGCATTTATTTGATCAAACATACAGAAAAAAATGAAAAATTGTGAAATATAATTGCAATTTAAAACAGATGTTTTCTGTGTTTAGAATTTATTCCTGTGATCAAAGCTGTATTTTCAGCATCATTACTCCAGTCTTCAGTGTCACATGACCCTTCAGAAATCACTCTAATTTGATGATTTAATCCTCAATATTGAAAACAGTTTTGTGGAAACTGTTATATAAATTTTAATTTGAAATACAAATCTTTTGTAACATCATAAATGTCTCTTATTTTGTCACTTTTGATCAATTTAATTCCTCCTTGCTAAATAAAATTATTTATTAAAAAAAAAAAAATCGTACTGACCCGAAACTTTTGAAAGCTAGTGTAAAGCAGCATCTTTTTCTCTAATGTGTGTGTGTGTGTGTGTGTGTGTGTTTCTCTAGTTCTCCACACTCATTGCTGTGTGAGCATGACTGTCCAATCTGGCACGTGAGTCCCAGTGTGAGGAACGTGATGGTCTCACCTCGAATCCTCCGTCTGGCCAACCCTAAACCCAACCACCCGAACTTCACCAGCGACAGACAGGTCTGAACCTACAGCGCTCTTAAAGGGGTACACTCTTAGAAGAAATGGTTCTATTTAGAATTCCATCCCCCGCTTCATATATGGAACTTCAAAATGGTTCTATATAGAACCATTTTTTGGTAAAAGGTTCCATTGGCCAAGTATGGAACCCCAGGGTTCTATATAGAACCCAGAGGAACCCTTTTTTTAAGAGTGTATAGAACCTTTTAGGGGTTCCAAATACGTAGCGCTGATAGAACCCTTTACGGTTCTATATAGAACCTTTTCTTCTAAGAGTGTAGTTCACCCAAAAATGTCTGTTATTTTCATTTTTGGGTGAACTAACCCTGAACACAACCACGGACGGGTTCTGGTGCTTTGAGACGATTCATTGCGATGATGAGTTTTGCAGTCAAGCGCCGTTTACACTGGTTTTGTGTGTTTGTGTCCAGAATGTCCAGACATCCATCTCATATGCAGCTCAAACGGCCAAGATGACATCCAGACTCGAGCAGCTCTCACTGCCCAGACTCAGAGAGAACACACACTTCTACGACCCCGGACGGCCAGAGAGTCCGATCCGACCCGTAAGAGTCAAGTCACCTTCATTTATACAGCACTGGTGATGATAGTGAATTACAGCAGCTCTAGAGTAATAGTTTTTGTCCAGCTAAAGTTAGTGTTGATTGATTCACTTTCATTGCAAAGATTATTAGTTATTAACTTAGGGGCCGCTTATGTTATTTATGCACTACATTAACTGAAAACAGAAAGCCTTTGTCAGGTTTGTGCAGGATGTCGAAGACGAGGACAAAGGAACCTCAATGTAGTTGTTTTATTTACAAACTCAACTTTCAGGAACAAAAGGAAACAACGCCAGGACTTCAAAACATACACAACCATACATCGACGACGACAAACAAACACTGAGAATACACGAGAACGCTCGCGAGTAAAAACGTAAAAATATTTTATCGGATGTTCCTTTCGTTTACACGGCGACGGCGTTTTTGAGGCTTTAAAACGCAAAAAAGTGAAACCACCCGCCAGAGTGGAAATCTTAAAAACGCTCCACCGCCGCGTTCCCGTGGAAACGGTAAAAACGCAAAGTCTGCTCGACAGTGAAGGTTGTACGCAGGCGCGTGGACTTGTGTGCACTCCTAGCCGCATGAAGTGCATACTACATTGAATTTCAAACACTTTTGCATCACCATTTGCACGCGGATTTCCCACACAAAACGCTCGTCTAAACGCAGAATAAAAAGTGATGACGCAACCAACGCCACTTTTGCGTTTTGTCTTCAGAATTGTTTCTGTGTAAACACAGCCTAAATGACTTGTGGGATAATTAACAGAACACAGGTGATGGGAATTACTCATTAAACAGACTGGCAAACACTAACAGGACTAAACCAATCACAAAACTGAACTAAACACATTGAAAACGTGACAACCTCTTTATATCTATAAATGCTCTAAATAAAACTAAATATTATCCACGTAATACACTGAGAATTACAGTAAAGTAAACAGATTGACCAACCTAAATCACGTATTTCAGAGAGCCTTAGGGGCCGTTTCAACGAAACCAATGACTTCTTTTGGTCGCTATTTTACACGACAACAATATTGCGGGCCTAAAAAAAAGCAAACTTTTGAAAACGTATTTCAAAGTGCAAGTTTCTGAAAACAATACTGTTATCGACAAAACTGTGTCTTTAAATGTTGTTGATGTAAAGCATGTTGTGCTTCTCGTGAGATTTGTCGGGGGCGCTCCTCTCAAACTTGGTTTTTCCAGCGGCGATTCGCCCTACTATGAGTTTGTTTACCACCGAAATGACGTTGAAGCTGTTATATTAAAGGATTAGTTCACTTTTCAAAAAACTTTTGCTGATAATTTACTCACCCCCATGTCATCCAAGATGTCCATGTCTTTCTTTCTTCAGTCGAAAAGAAATTAAGGTTTTTGATGAAAACATTCCAGGATTTTCTCCATATAATGGACTTCAATGGGGTCCAAACGGTTCAAGGTCCAAAAGAAACTTTCAGTACAAACTGCAAACTTGTTCAAAGGGCTTTAAACGATTCCAGACGATAAATAAGGGTCTTATCAAGCGAAACGATCGCTCATTTTTTTTAAAAATAACAAAGTTTAAGTTTTATAAGATCAAACGCTCGCCTTGCTCTGTTCTGTGGTGCACGTTCGTGACTCTCCTGTTCGAACTCGTTCAACAAAATGAACAAATCTTTTTCCCAATCAATTCGTTCGTTTCTTTCGCCGAATGAACCAAATGACTCGGAAAAAGATTTGTTCATTTTGATGAACGAGTTCGAACAGGAGTGCGTTACAGAACAGAGCAAGACGAGCATTTAAGCTTATAAAACTTAAACTTTGTTATTTATTTATAAAACGAGTGATCGTTTCGCTTGATAAGACCCTTATTTATCGTCTGGAATCGTTTAAAGCCCTTTGAACAAGTTTGCAGTTTGTACTTAAAGTTTCTTTTGGACCTTGAACTGTTTGGACCCCATTGAAGTCCATTATATGGAGAAAATCCTGGAATGTTTTCATCAAAAACCTTAATTTCTTTTCGACTGAAGAAAGAAAGACGTGGACATCTTGGATGACATGAAAGTGTGTAAATAATCAGCAAAAGTTTTTATAAAAGTGAACTACTCCTTTAAGGTACAATTCTTGCATAGTGTGTCTTTAAAGTCCGGCTAATACGTTAATGTGATGCTATGCAGAGATTATGTTGATTCATGTTTTATTACAGATACTCTTGATGGTTGTGGCTTTAAGCTACTTATATCCGCTGCATATTTTTACTGGTGTATTGATTCAGCTGTCTTTGGTTTCTCCTCCAGGTTTCTAGACGAGCAGGAAAAGCCAGGGCGAGTGCTCGGATCCGGGATTTATCCGCTCCTAAAGCCCTCTCTAAAGATTACGTCCCACCCAGAGAACCAACATGGCAGGCCTGAGCAAACAAGAGAAAGACGTGCCTTCCATCTTGTGTTATTGTGTCTTTCTCTCAGCATCTCAGGAGTTTGGTGATCGGTCTCTTGTTCTTCTGCTTTTCTAATCACGGTCTCAGATGTAGTCTCTGGACTCTCGTTGACTGAAATTAAAGTACTGTATTATTCCAGACAGGTCTGGCTTCTCCAACGGGACTGTGTTTTACATCTGTAGTGTTTCCAGACCATCGCTTTCAGTGCGAAAACACTGAGACAATCTGACATTATCACCACCTTGTTGCCTGGACTTTCATTCTACACGGTTTACTGTAATATAAAGCGTAATCATTTTATATAAGAACAATTATGTGATGAAGATTACCTATTAATTGTCATTTAAGTGAAATTACTGAACTTAAATATACAAGCTTGATAAAAATGATCATTTTAGAAGAAAATTTCAAATGGCATTTAGAGGCTTTTGCATCTGAACTCTTCATATATATATATATATATATATAAAAAACTTGTTTGATTTGATTAATCGATTTGACAGCACACACACACACACACACACACACATATATATATATATATATACATATATGGTTTTGTTGTTATATTGCATTTACTGTTGATAACCAATAAATGCTCAATTAATATAATAATTAATATTCATATATATATATATATATATATATATAAAGATTTCAATTTACCAGGGATTATGTTCCTTTGTGTTTGTTTAATTGAAGAGTAGTTCACTATCCAGTTGATCTCGCCAGTTTAACTGCAGTTTTCCTTCTGATCTCTCTCTCTGTTCTTTCCAGTTCCCATGATCCTCCTCTCTCTCTCTGTGTCTCTCTGTCTGTCTCTCTCTCTCTCTCTGACCTGTGGGTGACAGATTCCACTTGTGTCTGTCGAGTCGTCGGGGAAACACACAATGCCGCGGCTCAGATTGAGTGAACACATCTAGTTCCTCTCGCTGTATATGAACTCTTCAAACAGAAGCCAGTCAGACGGTTGTGAGGTCAGAGGTGAGAGATGTGTGTGTGAATCACTTTAGGCACCAAACGGGGAGGCATTTCATCAGATGCAATCTTGCATAAAATAAAAATAAATATTATTTAATTAATATGTTCTGTCCTTTAATAAATCAATTTGAAATGTTTCATTTTAACCACGAAGAATTGAGAGTAAAACTGCATTTTTGCTTTGGCTGTTTCAACTGCTTGGACAAGAAGGTAAAAAATGGTTAGCCCAAACCAATAAAAACCAACAACAAAAGCTGCGGGAAATGTGTGAGATGAAAGGACCATACCGCAGGGAGGAAAAACAGACAAGAGAACTAATATCAGCAAGGTTAACCAATGCTCTGCCCCGCTGATCAACACGAGAGCTTTTCAAGCTTCTCTACACAGATTAAACAGCGCTCAAGTGTTCTGATTGGTGCAGGGGTGGGCGGAGACTAGTGCAATCAACCAATCAGAGTGGCCAAGTCTCTCACTGGTAAGTCCCGCCCCTTCCGCTAGCCCCGCTGGACCTCGTCAATGCAAGTGAATGAGAGAAATCATTATTTTCTGATCCCGTTTGAATTGTGAACATGTGTTGTCTGTGATTTTTTTATATGCAGTACCAACACTTCAGTGTGTGTGTGTGTGTGTGTGTGTGTGTTCAGGGCAGCATCTGTGCAGCAGTCAAATAAACATGTTTGTTTTTCCACAGAGGGTGTGGGGTGTTTTTTTCACACACCACTGCTCAACACACACACAAACACACACACACACACACACACACGCACAAGCACACACTCTCTTTCTGTCACTCTCTCACACACTCTCAGACACACACACTCTCTCATTCTCACACTCGCTCTTGCTCAAACACACTCTCTCTCTCACTCAAACACACACTCTCTCTCTCACCCACACACACACACACAAATACTCTCACACTCAAACACACACTCTCTCTCTCACCCACACACACACACTCTCTCTCTCTCACTCAAATACACACACTCCCACAAACTCTCTCTCTCTCTTGCACTCAAACACACACACACACACACACACTCTTGCACTCAAACACACACACTCCCACAAACACTCTCTCTCTCTTGCACTCAAACACACACACACACACTCTTGCACTCAAACACACACACTCCCACAAACACTCTCTCTCTCTCTTGCACTCAAACACACACACACACACACACACACACACACAATCTCTCTCTCACTCAAACACACAAACACATTCTCTCTCTCACCCAAACACACACACGCACTCTCTCACTCAAACACACACACACACACACACACACACTCTTGCACTCAAACACACACACTCCCACAAACACTCTCTCTCTCTCTTGCACTCAAACACACACACACACACACACACACACACTCACACTCTCTCTCTCTCACTCAAACACATTCTCTCTCTCACTTAAACACTCTCTCTCACACCCAAACACACACTCACACAAACACACACTCTCTCTCTCACCCAAACACACACACACACTCTCTCACTCAAACACACACACAAACACTCTCTCTCTCACACTCTCTTTCAAACACACACTCTCTCTCACCCAAACACTCCCACACACTTACTCTCTCAAACACACACACTCTTTCAAACACATACACACTCCCATACACACTCTCTCTCTCTCTGAAACACACACCGCTGCAGTCAGCTGCACTCTAAAGCGGCCTCATCCGTCCATCGTTTGCTTAGTTTAAGGACTTAAAGGGTTAGTTCACCCAAAAATGAAAATTAAGTCATTAATTACTCACCCCCATGCTGTACCAACCCCGTAAGACCTTCGTTCGTCTTCGGAACACAAATGAAGATATTTTTGATTAAATTTGAGAGCTGTATAACTACCACATTGGCTCCTAAGGGACTGCCTCTTGACGGCACATAAAAGTCAATAAAGAAAATGTTTAAATATCCCAAGTGACTACCGTGGCTCAACTATATGTTTATCAAGCGACGCGAATACTTTTTGTGCGAAAAAACAAACAAAAATAACGAGTTTATTCGACTATTTTTTTCTTCCTTGTAGGCCAGAACGAGACTTCCTTATAGATTTCCACGACGCATGCGCGAGATTTGCGATCTGCGTACACCAGCTTACACCACTTCAGATCGCAATTCTCGCGCATGCGTCGTGGAAATCTATAAGGAAGTCTCGTTCTGGCCTACAAGGAAGAAAAAAAATAGTCGAATAAACTCGTTATTTTTGTTTGTTTTTTCGCACAAAAAGTATTCGCGTCGCTTGATAAACATATAGTTGAGCCACGGTAGTCACTTGGGATATTTAAACATTTTCTTTATTGACTTTTATGTGCCGTCAAGAGGCAGTCCCTTAGGAGCCAATGTGGTAGTTATACAGCTCTCAAATTTAATCAAAAATATCTTCATTTGTGTTCCGAAGACGAACGAAGGTCTTACGGGGTTGGTACAGCATGGGGGTGAGTAATTAATGACTTAATTTTCATTTTTGGGTGAACTAACCCTTTAAATATTTAATGAAACGCTGCCGTCAGGGTTTGGTTCGCACTTTCACTGTTTTCCACATGGATTCTGTCGTTTATCCATTCTTTCACTATCCTTTTCATCAGGATTTCATTCGCTGTCCTGAACACTGTGAGCTGGTGTTTTGAGCGCTCCGAGAGTCCACTGACATGATTATTCATGGAGCAACAAATAAAAAAAGCAACTGTTGTACAGCAAAAGTGTATTTGGTTTTGATTTGAGTCTTTTGATTGGAGACTTTGATATCTACTAGTCTGAGATGTTGAGATTTGAAGAATCAAGCAGAAGACATGGCCATTTGCTCTCCGTTTAATATCATTTCAGGACAAACAGTTGAGATATTAAAGATATCTGTCACACTTTCTCTGCAAACAAGCTCTATAAAATAAAGCCCTGAAAACACAATGTTATTCTTTATATACAGATGCTTACATTGGTTTATTTACGTACATTTGATAGTTATAATAGCAATAAAAATACATGACATACATATTGAGCAAAAGATTACAACTTAGATTAAAAAACAAAAACACATTCATGTCTAATGAACAACGACAGGCACAAAGAGAGAAAAAGAGCAAGAACACATGAAGATGTTCCCTCAGTCCTTCACTGATCCCAGTTCAGCCGGAAGGCCTTCTGCTTTCCTCCACTGAGCGTTTCGCATCCTGAACCATTTCTGCAGGAGAGACATCAGATCACGTTCAACATTTGTTCTCACAATAACAGCTTCTTTCTGCACAATTACAGGTTTAAATCTCACAATTCGGACTTCTAGCAATCATGATTGAACTTATCGCATACATTTCTCGCAACTTTATTCCTCACAATTCAGAGTTTATATCTCGCAATTCTAACTTTTCTTGCTATTCCAAATGTCTATCTCGTGATTCGGACCTCATTTCTTGCAATTACACTATTTTTCGCAATCTGACTTTATTATTTCTCACAATTCTGACTTTATTTCTCGTAATTCTGACTTTATTATTTCTTGTAATTCTGACTTTATTTCTCGCAATCTGACTATTTCTGGCAATTCTGACTTTATTTCTCGCAATTCTGACTTTATTTCTCGCAATCTTTATTTCTCACAATCTGACTTTTCTCGCAATTCTGACTTTATTTCTCGCAATCTGACTATTTCTCGCAATTCTGACTTTATTTCTCACAATCTGACTTTTCTCGCAATTATGAATTTTTTGCAATTCTGACTTTATTTCTTGCAATTCTGACTTTATTTTTTGCAATTCTGACTTTATTTCTTGCAATTCTGACTTTATTTCTCGCAATTCTGACTTTATATCTCGCAATTCTGACTTTATTTCTCGCAATTCTGACTTTATATCTCTCAATTCTGACTTTATTTCTCACAATCTGACTTTTCTCGCAATTATGAATTTTTTGCAATTCTGACTTTATTTCTTGCAATTCTGACTTTATTTTTTGCAATTCTGACTTTATTTCTTGCAATTCTGACTTTATTTCTCGCAATTCTGACTTTATATCTCGCAATTCTGACTTTATTTCTCGCAATTCTGACTTTATATCTCTCAATTCTGACTTTATTTCTCGCAATCTTTATTTCTCACAATCTGACTTTTCTCGCAATTCTGACTTTATTTTTTGCAATTCTGACTTTATTTCTCGCAATGCTGATTTTATTTCTCGCAATTCTGACTTTTCTCGCTATTCCAAGTTTATATCCATATTTCTTGCAATTTCAAATGTATCTCACAATTATGACCTTATTTCTTGCAACTTTATTTCTTGCAATTCCAAGTTTATATCTCGCAATTCTGACTTTATTTTTGCGCAAAATTTCAAGATTATAACTCCCAATTCTGGCGTTATTTCTCAAAAATGCAACTTCTCATATGTCACAGTTCTGATTTAAAAAAAAAATCTGAATAGTGAAATAAGTCGTCAAAATTAGCTTTTTTATTCAATGGTGAAAAACAAGCTTCCATAATTATATTAATATTTTTTTTTACATTTTTTTAACACAATGAGAGGATTTTGACAGTTCTCAAACATGCTCTTCTGTTCATGAGAAGAATCGTATTGTTGACTACTATTTATATATGAAGAGTTCAGATGCAAAAGCCTCTAAATGCCATTTGAAATTTTCTTCTAAAATGATAATTTTTATCAAGCTTGTATATTTAAGTTCAGTAATTTCACTTAAATGGCAATGAAGATTAAATATACAAGCTTGATAAAAATGATCATTTTACAAGAAAATTTCAAATGGCACTTAGAGGCTTTTGCATCTGAACTCTTCATATATATATATATATATATATACACATATTTTATGTAATGTGTGAGAACAGAAGTGAAAGAGTTAACAAGACGGATGAAGTTCACTACTCCTGTCTCGTGTGTTTTAATGTTTTATAACCCCTAACAGATAGCACACATGTGGTTTGTGAAACAGGCTGTACAAACATAAGCGTATCTCAAATTAGCTGATTTTCATAGAA
This sequence comes from Pimephales promelas, assembly GCF_016745375.1. The sequence continues at coordinate 2,279,692 of NW_024121754.1, forward strand.
ATGGACAGTTGCACAACAGCTCTGACAATGATCTTTAACACTATCATTGCAACACACTTGCAGTCAGTGTTTTCCACACACACACAAAAAAACACCACAAGATATAAAAAGCACTATATAAAATCCCCCTCTTTGGCAATATTTTGTTTGCCTGACGAAAAACAGTATTATTTCAGCAGAGGAGAAAACGGGGTGTGTTTAAACAGCATTTCTGCAGAAGTAAAGCAGGACTGACTCTGAGCCAAACACTTACAGTATCCATCCCCTCACACACACACACACACACTGTGTTAATAGCCAACACGGTGAGCAGGCATGACCGGTTTACAGAGAGAAAGAGTTGTTTACCTGCTCCTCATACCGCACCTTTTGCGTTTTAGTCTTCTAATGCAAAGTGCTGACATCATTTCCCCCCGAAGCAGGACAGAGTTTGTTATTCAAACCAGTTTCTCAGCGTCATATTTGCTTAAGAAATAAAGCCATAGAGGAGGCAGTGCACACGCTAAACTTCCTGGAGGATTTAGTGCATATACTGTGTACTACTGCAATCGAAAACAGATGTTTTCTATGTGAATGTATAGTAAAATGTCATTTCTCAACAAGCCTGCATTTATTTGATACAAAAATACACAGTAAAATTGTGAAATATTATTAAAATTTAAAATAACTGTTTTCTATGTGAATATATATTGAAGTGTAATTTATATCCTGTGATCAAAGCTGTATTTTCAGCATCATTACTCCAGTCTTCAGTGTCACATGATCCTTCAGAAATCACTCTAATCTAATATAAACATTTATGATTATTATAAATCATATTTTGTAAGGATTATTTGATGAATAGAAAGTTCAAAAAAGCAGAATTTGTTTTAAATATAATCTTTTGTAACTAAAAAAAAAAAAATGCTGGGTTGTTTAAATCTTGTCCATATTTGACCCAAATCTGGGTTAAAACAACCCTGTGATTGATTTGATGCTTCCGTAATGAATCGAAGTATTAATATCTTTATTTCAAACTTCTGAATGGTATAGTGGACATGTTTTAGCGAGAACATAAGCAATGTTTAAGTATTTAAGTGCACTGTATACATTCATTCACACACCCCTGGATTACTAATCCTGTTCTATTGTGTGTGTATGATGATGGATCACAGAGGCGTTTTCTGCAAGTTTTCACAATCACAGTGACAGAAACAGACCAGCCTCATGATGGAATGTGTTTCCAGTCAAAATCAGCCAAACTGCGGCTCACAAGCTCTAAAATATCTATTAGATAAGACGACGCAGTACAGCACTGCCCCGTTACATCAGGACTCCTGTGTCAAACTGGGTTTCAAATATATATAAAAAAATACATTTGCTGATAATTTACTCACCCCCATGTCATCCAAGATGTCCATGTCTTTCTTTCTCCAGTCGAAAAGAAATTAAGGTTTTTGATGAAAACATTCCAGGATTTTCTCCATATAATGGACTTCAATGGGAACCAAACGGTTCAAGGTCCAAAAGACAGTTTCAGTGCGGCTTCAAAGGGCTTTAAACGACACCAGACGATGAATAAGGGTCTTATCTAGCGAAGCGATCACTCATTTAAAAAATAAGTAAAAAAGTTTACGTTTTATAAGCACAAATGCTCGCCTTGCTATGATGCGCGTTCATGACTCTCCTGTTCGAACTCGTTCAACAAAATTAACAAATCTTTTTTCAAGTCATTTGGTTCATTCAACGAACCAAATGAACGAAATGACTCCAAAAAAAGATTAATTCATTTTGTCGTTTAAAGCCCTTTGAAGCTGCACTGAAACTCTCATTTGGACCTTGAACCGTTTTTGGTCCCCATTGAAGTCCATTATATGGAGAAAATCCTGGAATGTTTTCATCAAAAACCTTCATTTCTTTTCGACTGAAGAAAGAAAGACATCTTGGATGACATGGGCGAGTAAATTATCAGCAGAAGTTCATTTAAAAGTGAACTACTCCTTTAAAGACTCAGAAATGTGACCACTGACTGTCCATTGTGTTTACATTGTGTTATACTGTATTATTATGTTTATTTTAACTATGTATTGTTTCATTTTATGTAAAGGTCCACTAGGGACTAACATTAAGAAAATGAGCTCATATAACATAAAAACTTAAAATAAATAAATGTGTTTGAACACACTGACCCGAACCGTAAGAGCTATTAAGGCTGCTATTGTGTTCCAACACTTTGTTTAGGGTCACTGTCACACACCAACACACACACACACACACACCCCCTTTGGCGTTTAATGCTGTCAGTGTGTTATTTTGAGCTGCTGACAGCAAAACCGGAATGAAGACAATGCAGAAGAGTAGCTTACATCATAGTGGTGACATACCTCCTGTGGACTGCAAACGATATACGTTCACACCCCAGAAGGGTTGATTAATGAACTTAATGAACATCGTGCAATTAAAGAGTTTTAACCCCAAGACCTGTAGGAGAACACCTCTCCGGAGGCAGGATTACGTTACTATTCACTTTAACATTTGTTGTTATCGAACCTTTCCCTGATCAAATAAAGTCAGGCAATAAAAGCTCATCTGCCATCTGCTGTTTGAACTAAACTGAGCAAAAACACACCATGGTATTATTGTATTTCTGGACATGCGTCATGTTCTAAATAATGTTAATAATTATAATTATTATAATTAAATTAACTTTTAATTATAATTTTGATTTTATCAAGATGATTCTGACTACATTAAAACATTCGAAGAAATATTTATAGTATTAAAGACAGATTTTGACATTATTAAAACTGGAGGCACATGCTTATGATAAAAAAAATCTATCTATCTATCTATTTTAAAGACAGATAGATAGATATATACTTAGTTGTATATAGATAGATAAATAAATAGACAGATAGATAGATAGATAAACATTATTTTCATGAAAATTAAGCACATTTACGTGTTAGGCCTACTATTATTATATTTAATATAATGTAAATATTATATATAATTTTTTTCCTTCGTCAGGCAACGCAACAAAACGCGAGCCAATTCGACCAATCAGAAAGACGCGGTAAAACTGCAACGCGCCCAATGGACCAATGAACGCGCCGCAGTCGCTCCAGTAGTAGTTGATCGCGTCGCGTCGATCGCTAGTAAAGAGGATCTCCCGCTAAACTCACCGCGGTCTCCGCCTCGCTCAGCCCGCACTCGGCCGCGATCAGCATCAGCGTGGTCTCATCGGGGTGTTTGCTGACCTTCGTGAAATTCTCCTCCAGAACTTTAATCTGATCGTCCGCTAAACGCATCCCGAACATCGCCGTCGCGTTTCCACTCGCGCTCATGATTCAGCTCCACTGGACACACAAATCACAGCTCGACCGATGCAAACACACTCCAAAGTGCTGAAAACTAACGCCAGGCTCCAGGAGGAACACACACAGCCAGTGTGAGATGATCCACACACTTACACACACACACACAGAAACTTCACTCCGCTGACGCGCGCGAAACGCCTCTTTTCAGTGACAGCATCGGTAAGTTACTGATGATGATGTTCAAACTCCTCCAAAGCATCGTGTAATGCCCTCCCGGTGACGTCACAGCACACACACACACACACACACACACACACTGAGATCATGCGGTGTTTACCGACAGCAGATCATGGAAATCAAACATTCAGAACAAATCAATCTTTATTTTGTCTACTTTTCAGACCACTAAGCAATATTTTCATCACAATTAAGCACATTTTCCCCGATTCAAAAAAAGTCTAATTATCATTATTCAAAAAATATAATAATAGATAATTATAAGTAGCTAATAATAATAATTATAATTAATTAATAACATATGAATTAATATATATATATATATATATATATATTAATTCATATGTTATTAATATATATATATATATATATATATATATATATATATATTAGGGCTGTGCAAATATTAATTGTGATTAGTCGCATCCAAAATAAAAGTTTGTGTTTACATAATATATATGTGTGCTGTGTAGAATTATTTTGTATATATAAGCACACACACACATGCATGAATATATATAATATAGATTATGTATTTATATATATATAGAGAGAGAGTATTTATGTGCAAATAATTCTTAAATATATACATGCATGAGTGTGTATTTATATATACAAAATAATTCACAGCACACACATATATTATGTAAACACAAACTTTGATTTTGATGCGTTTAATCGCAATTAATCTTTGCACAGCCCTAATTTATTATTTACATATTAATTAACAACTATAATATTTATTTAATGTTTACTTATTTAATAACAATATACTATTTAAAAGTATTTTGCATCATGTTACTTGCTGTACTCCCTTCAAATATACAGTGAAATAATATAAAATGTAAATCTTCTTACTGTAATGTGATGAGTTGCTTATTATTAAATTAATATGTATAAATTATTATATTGATATGTATATTTTTTTAATGTGAAAAAAATACTTTTTTAGTTATATATTCCTTTATTTAATGTAAATTATATACTCTTTAAAAGTATTTATCATGTTAGTATTTGCTGCTCCCATTGCATTTTTCACTGAATTGTTACTAAAAATCGATGTATTTTTAAATTTGTTTTTTACTGTTGTGTTTTTGAGACAAGATAATCTAAGCAAAAATATGTGTATCAGGGAATCCGGGTGCAAGGACCTTGAGTTTGCTTGATCGTGTGTTATGTGAAACTCATGCGGGCTAACTGCAATTTGCTCTAATCTGTACAAATACAGACACACACACACACGTCCATAAGTTCTTCTCGATCTTCTCCAACTCAAGGTTCAAGGAAGACTCGAAAGAAAGGGAGGATTTGTGGAGGAGGAGAGGAAATATGGACAGATATTCAGACACCCACACACACACTGGACCCTCTGCTCTGATTATGTTATGAAACATGATACAACCTCTACTATAAACACACACACACTGACCGATTGATTTGAGAACACAGGAGATGTTCTCATAAACCATGTTTACGTCGTAACACCCATGTCATTATTTATTTTTTGTAATAAAAGTCATAATTGTGTAATGAGGTAAATGAGATGCACTTAACATGTCTGAGCTGTGATGTGTCTTCTGTCTGAGGTGCGGTGAACTAAGCTTTCGTTTTTTGTTTGTTTGACTGTTTTTTCGTTTTTCCTGTTGTATTATGTGTATGTGTATTTGGACCCAATTGAAAATGAGATGTTGCATCTCAAAGGCCATTAATACATTAAAATTGAAACGTGTTCTCATATACACAAGAATACACACACACACATATCCATGTGTTTGAGATGATTATTAATCTAAAATGTCTGAGATATTATAGATCTGTGTGTGTGTGATTGACCTGTGACTGAAACACAAGACTACTGACACCTACAGGCCTCTGGTGGAACTGCAATAACAAATGACCTTACATTCATGCTTTTATATATGCTTAAAGGAGTAGTTCACTTTTATAAAAACTTTTGCTGATAATTTACTCACCCCCATGTCTTCCAAGATGTCCATGTCTTTCTTTCTTCAGTCGAAAAGAAATGAACGTTTTTGATGAAAACATTCCAGGATTTTCTCCATATAATGTACTTCAATGGGGTCCAAACGATTCAAGGTCCAAAAGAGAGTTTCAGTGCAGCTTCAAAGGGCTTTAAACGATTCCTGTCGATGAATAAGGATCTTATCTAGCGAAACGATCAGTCATGACTCAAAGAAAGATTCGTTCATTTTGATGAACAGGAAAGTCACGAATGCTCATCACAGAACAGCAAGGCGAGCATTTGTGCTTATAAAACTTAAACTTTTTTATTTATTTTTGAAATGGCCGATGGTTTCGCTTGATAAGACCCTTATTCATCATCTAGTGTCGTTTAAAGCCCTTTGAAGCTGCACTGAAACTCTCATTTGGACCTTGAACCGTTTGGTCCCCATTGAAGTCCATTATATAGAGAAAATCCTGGAATGTTTTCGTCAAAAACCTTCATTTCTTTTCGACTGAAGAAAGAAAGACATGGACATCTTGGATGACATGGGGGTGAGTAAATTATCAGCAAAAGTTTTTTTTTTTTTTAAAAGTGAACTACTCCTTTAAACTGATAAACGTGTACACACACCTGTGCGAAGTGGGTCATGAAACTGATCCTAGTCCTGTAAGAAAACAGACTCAATGCAGCGGACTCTTTTCTTTCCGTCGGCACTTGATTTCTCCGCCCGTGTGTTTCTGTGTCCCGAGGAGAGGGTGTTGAGTTAATGACTCAGAGTGAAGCTCTTTGAATAGGTTAGGGTGTCCATACTTGCTCCTGTGAACAGCACAGGCGCGTCTCACACCCACGGGAGTGTTTTCTGCACTGATAATGACCTGTATCTCATAATCAGAGGTTTACAGAAGTCAAAATGCGGTTGATTTGCTAAAGTCGTGGCACTGGATCAGAGAATATAACCAGATGCTGCAGGTAAAGTTTGCTGTGTGATGATCATGTGTTTGGATAGGGAGGAGACGAGGTGTGGACATCCAGGACGAATTATTGGCAACGCTGCGAAGATGATTTCAATCAGACGCAGAATTAATCAGCAGGGTGGAGGAGAAGAGCGGATATGATTTCTTATTATGTAACACATTCAATTCAATTCAAATGTATTTGTATAGCGCTTTTCACAATACAAATTGTTTCAAAGCAGCTTTACAGAAAGTGCATATTTTCTTAGTAACATAATAATATTAAAATAAAATATTGAATTTTATATATCCTTATAAAATGGTTAGATCCTATTCTGATTAAAACACGGTTATGACCGCTTCACCCAACTACTTTTAGGGCGATTAATCGTGATAAAAACGATTAATTGAGATAAATCGTGATTAATCGCAATTAATCGCATCCAAAATAAAAGTTTGTGTTTACATAGTATATGTGTGTGTAGTGTGTATATTATTTTGTATATATAAATACACACACATGCATGTATATATTTAAAAAAAATGTGTTATATACATTAAATATTTATATTTATTTATAATATAAATTTTGTATAAATCTATATTCAGTATATATGCAAATTTTTCTTAAATATATACAAGCATGTGTGGGTATTTATATATACAAAATAATATATACACTACACATACATATATTATGTAAACACAAACTTTATTTTGGATGCGATTAATCGCGATTAATCGTTGCCCGGCCCTACTCTCATTATTGTAATTTCTAAATACCTGTGAAATATCTAAAAATCTCTCATAAAAAAATATAGCCTACTATAACTTTTTAGTAATTATAAATATAATATTAAGATAAGATCATCTTTACATAAAGATTTTCAGCTATTTTCAGCTGATTACATGAATGCGTTCGAGTTAAAATGACATGTTAAAGTCACTATGAAACCAATATTGATTTTATTTATTTTATTTTTGTAAATGCTGTATTTTTGTAAATTGTAAATTATATGATGTACAATAATTTATTCATGCGCATAATTTTTTGTAAATTAACGTTTGTCATAATCTTGAATTTTTTACTTCCATCATTTACTTGAAGGATAAACAGGATTCCTGGGTCTCGCTGAACTTTAGCTCCGGTTTATACAAATATGCAGCGGGCTTGAAAACTGAAATTTCGGTCCAATTTAGAGGCGCATTTCAGTCCCTGAACAGAAGCAGACACGGGCCGACCACAACATCAGCCGGCCTTACAGTCACAGCGGGAAACACACACACACACACGAATACACAGACGGACAGCAGACGTGTAGATCGACCGACACATGCTGTTACATAATCCCTCCCTTTACAGATCACATCTGGAACTCAAACCAGGACCGACCAGAGGAAATGAGACTACAAATACTGGAGAGAGAGAGAGAGAGAGAGAAAGAGAGAGAGAGAGAGAGAGAAAGAGAGAGAGAGAGAGAGAGAGAGAGAGAAAGAGAGAGAGAGAGAGAGAGAGAGAGAGAGAGAGAGAGAGAGTAGTAACAGGAAGTAACTAAAAGGCTACACATGACATAAATGGATCTAATTGATTCAGTGTGTGTGTGTGTGTGTGTGTGCGCGTGTGTTCAGATATCAGGATATCATGTACTCATTTATCCAAACGGAGATTGATATACATTATTGCTAGTTTGCTTCTGTTAATTATGCGGATAAACTGTGATTGCCAATTAAAGTCAGCATGAAGTGCTGTTTATTATAATAATTCGTACTCACTGTTTTTCTGTTAAAACAAGGCCGTGAATCACATCGTTTGAATACCAGAGCCTGCGTTAAAACAGGCGAAACTAGTCTTTAAGTTTCAGAGCCAAGTTCCTTAAATCCTCAGGTGTTTTTGTCATATTTGAGTTGTTTGTTGTGTGGAGGAGAATCACACATGCTGATAGAGGTGTGTTATGCCTGGTTCAGATTACACGATTTTAGCCTGATTTGGGCATGATCCGTTTGACGTAGGGTGTCGTGGGGATTCGTAAACGACAACGGGCGTCGGGACGCAAGATTCGATTGGATCATCTCGTATAGTGTGTCATAGTGGGCGACAGCCTACGTCGCGTCTGCGATGCTACACGACATCACGACAAAAAGACTAGCATGTTTATTTTTTTTTAACGGTCGTCCACGACGGTTCCGTCACATGTATGAGGTTGACCAATAGGAGCACAAGCTTTTCCGTATGCAACTTTCAGAAAAGACAAAACAAAGGAGAGACGACGGTGCTAACGTTAAAACTAGAAGTACAAATACATAAGAAAACAATATTTTTTTACCTCAAGTTCTCTTTGAAGGATTGACAGCCCATACAGTTCTCAAGTCTCACACGCAATTCAACCAGTTCACACACTCACGCCACACTGTGTATTTCTCACGCTGAAAAGGCAATGCCGAGCAATCCAGGAACTCACTCTTTTTTTTTATTGCTTAAACAAAACATTACATGACAAACTTTAAAGCCAGGGGAGATACAAAAATACAATAAAGAAGAGGGAAAAAAACACACACAAGCCCACATATCAATCAAAGATTTTGAAGACATCCAGGAACTCACTCGCTACAATTTTCGCCTTCTCGATGACATCACGCGTGCCGTTAAAGACTGGTCAGGAAGTAACGTGTAGTCTGACATGTGTCTTGTCCACGACACGACAAGATTTTAGGAGCCAAAATCGCGTAATCTGACACAGTGACTATCGTAACAGGCAAAGAAAAATCATGTAATCTGAACCAGGCAGTGTTAAAATGCCATTCAGCACACAAAACAAAACAGCTGGTTACAAACAAATTGACTCACGCTGCCTTAAATGTTTTTGAGTCATGTTATGGTTTTAGAAGCTGCAATAAATCAGGAACTTCATGTTTCACCGGCCGCAGACATCAGCGAGGAACAGAAACCACAACACATACCGACATACACTACTCAATACTATATATGCATATTTATTAGTGGGTATATCAGCGTTTCACTCAGATATACGACACAATAGGGTAGAAATGATCAGCGCGACTTCTGTTTCATGCTGACTTTAAAGCATAAGATCTTGATCCAGTATCAGCAGAACTCCACAGAAAGATCAACAGCATTTACATAGCCAGAGTCAGACGTTCACATCGCTTACGGTATATTAAATATTTCAGCTAATTTGATTTCCACTATCAAACCAAAGCAGCACAGAAAATACTGTCTGTCATTAATAAAAATGTCCATTTCATCTTCATTTTTTGGGGGGAGGGACAGTAGGACAGCTGTGTAAACATTTCTTTTTTGGTCTTTGTTCTGATGATTGATATGTAATGCATGAATCAACATGTGTGTGTGTCAGTCTATTCGTGTACATGTTTCTTCGTAGTAGGAAAAACAGAAATAGAAGTGATGTGCTCAGATACGATCAGTGACATGAGCAGACGGTGTGCAGATAAAGATCAAGGCAAAGATACAAAAATACAGCAATATTCTGAAATATTATTACAATTTAAAGAAGTTTTCTATGTGACTAGAATTAAACTGTAATTTATTCCTGTGATCAAAGCAATTTATCATCATTACTCCAGTCTTCAGTGTCACATGATGATCCTTCAGAAATCACTCTAATATGATGATCTGATGCTCAAGAAACAGTTATGATTATTATCAATGTTGAAAACGGTTGTTGCTTCATATTTCTGAAGATGCATTTTTTCCAGGATTCATTGATTTTGATTAAATTTTTCTGAAGCAGAAATATTTTGTAACTTTAACCCTTGTGCATCAATTAAAAAAAGTTACACATAGGTACAAAAAACTGTCATAAAAATGTGACGCTTTGGAGCACAGACTTAAGTTTGGTATCATTTTAAAGAAGACCCTTCGCAGATTATTGCTGAAGTAAAAAAATAATAATAAGTAAATCCCCCAAAAATTATATAGGTATAAGTTTATGAAAATTATTTATAAAAATTAATTTGTATGAAATATATATTTTATAAATCAGGTTGAACTCAAAATGGCAATAAAATCAAAGCCATAAATCTAATTAGGTTGTGTTCCAAATTTGAGGATGATATCTCAAAAAATGAGCTTTCGGTAACAGTTTGTTTGGGTGTAGTAACATATTTTCCCCATTGGGTGGCAGCAAAAACCCACTGGAGCTCACAGTGAGTGGATTTGTTATTTGCAATTTTTCTCTCTCACATGCGCACACACAGACATATTTTTTATAACACACATACTAACCACACTCTGATATCCATACCAACACACCCACACAAATATCGTTGCATAATTTATCCAGTTGGCTCTGTAGTATGCCGAACCAGAAAACAGGAAATAAAGCGATATTTGTTTTATAGGCCAAACCTAAAAAAAAAAATGGCACCATCTGATAAAAAAAATTGTAAAAAATTAAATTTTGAAGCCTTGCCAACAGAATGAAAGCCTCTTAACAAAGATTGCATAATTTTATAGTTAACTGAACCGGGGATTAAAAATTGCAGTTTTAATGGGGACATTTTTGAGAGGGAGTATTTTTTGTACCTAATGCAAAAAAAATATTTTTTTAAGAAAATGACAGTGAAATAGTAAAATTCCAATAAAAATACACACCTGTGCCAATTTTTTTTGCAGTTAGCTTTAACACAAGCAAAGTGATCATAAAAACAAAACTGAAAAGGACAAAAATGTCCATAAGGATGCACAAGGGTTATAAATGTCTTTACTGTCACTTTTGATGAATTGAATGCATCCTTGCTGAATAACAGTATAATTTCTCTTATTATCGTTGACATATGGTTCAGAACAGTGTGAGTCACATGGAGTGTATTAAAGCGATTCCACTGCGGATCTGACGAAACCGCTGATATTTCCGATTGTTTAAAGACACAGGGATCGGGTTTACTGAGCCCGTAAGACGTAATCTGCCTATTGTGAGGAATACCGCAATCTCCCACACTTCCTGTCAAACAATACATATTGTACTCAGACAGGAAATACCCGTTTTTCTGCGGCCAGCGATACATGTTATGGGTTAAAAACCCTGCTGTGTGAGTGGGTGTGTGTGTGTTTTATGAACAGACAACAACAACAGATCAAAATATGGGGCAAATTGTTCCACTGAATAATTAGAGATCTCATGTTGTATTTCTATCAATGTTGTTGATATATGATCAATGCTGGGACTTTAGTTTGATTCCCAATAAATCTAACCATGTATATTATAAAAAAATTGTTGATGAATTGCTCTTGTTCCTCTTTTGTAAGGCACTGTGGATAAAAATGTCTGCTAAGTGTAAAATTGTAGATCCAAAGCACAAGACGTGAGGCAGAGAAAGGAGAAACATGCTTGGATCAAGAAAAGGGAAAATGTGGTCATTTATCTGGGCAGGGGGAAACGTGTGACATCATTCCCATGAAATATCAGTTCTGTAGTGGAAAAGAGGCACAACAGAAGAATATGTGTGTGTGTGTGTGTTCTTGTGGTTTATGAGAACACAAATGTAAAACACAAAAAAGAAGGGTCTGTCCTGCTCAAGTTAACCACTTGCTTAATAAAAATTAATAAAAGAAATGTCAAAGTTCATCCTGTTTACAATCTTTTCGATATAAACCCATTAAAACGATATAAATACTGTTTGTTTTCTCACACAAACCGCTCGTTTCGTGTCTTAGGCCATCAATGTGTACTTACATTTACGAGTCATTAAATCATGTTTAATTTTGACTTCTCTGTGCATGCTTTTTGGTGGACCCCCTTAGCCTCCAGTGTATGACTGATAGACAACATCGGTTTGACTGAAAAATGTCAAAATTGAAAATACTGTGGAAACAAAGACACCTACATCTTGGATGCCCTTGAGGTAAGATAAAACATATTAAAAATTAATTTCAAAGTGAACCATCCCTTTAAAATATTATTCGAATATTACATAAAATATGGAATGGAATTCGAATAGTATTATAGAGGAAGATCGACAGCCCTAGATCACAGCAGTGTGTCTTGTGTGTATAGTAAGTCCTGTATTTGATCTGAAGCAGCAGAAATAACACCAACAGCAGAAAAAGAAACAATAACCAGCAGCAGCAGCAATAAACATAAGCAGCAGCAATAACAGCATCAGAAGCAGCAACAATAACCAACATCAGCAGCAATAAACATAAGCAGCAGCAATAACAACCAACATCAGCAGCAGCAGCAACAACAATAACAATTACCAACATCAGCAGCAACAATAACAGCATCAGCAGCATCAATAAACATCATCAGCAGCAATAACAGCATCAGAAGCAGCAACAATAACAGCATCAGCAGCAGCAATAAACATAAGCAGCAGCAATAACAGCATCAGCAGCAACAATAACCAACATCAGCAGCAACAATAACAGCAGCAGCAGCAGCAATAAACATAAGCAGCAGCAACAACAATAACCAACATCAGCAGCAGCAGCAATAAATATAAGCAGCAGCAATAACAACCAACAGCAGCAGCAACAACAATAACAATTACCAACATCAGCAGCAACAATAACAGCATCAGCAGCAGCAACAAACATCAGCAGCAGCAACAATAACCAACAGCAGCAGCATTAACCAACATCTGCAACAATAACAGCATCAGAAGCAGCAGCAACAATAACAGCATCAGCAATAACAGCATCAGCAGCAGCAACAATAACCAACATCAGCAATAACAGCATCAGAAGCAGCAGCAACAATAACAGCATCAGCAGCAGCAACAATAACCAACATCAGCAATAACAGCATCAGAAGCAGCAGCAACAATAACAGCATCAGAAGCAGCATCAGCAATAACAGCATCAGCAGCAACAACAATAACCAACATCAGCAATAACAGCATCAGAAGCAGCAGCAACAATAACAGCAGCAGGAGCAGCAGCAATAATAACCAACATCAGCAATAACAGCAGCAGCAGCAGCAGCAATAATAACCAACATCAGCAATAACAGCAGCAGCAGCAGCAATAATAACCAACATCAGCAATAACAGCATCAGCAGCAGCAACAATAACCAACATCAGCAATAACAGCATCAGCAACAATAACAGTATCAGAAGATGCAGCAACAATAACAGCATCAGCAGCAACAATAACAGTATCAGCAGCAGCAATAACCAACATCAGCAATAACAGCATCAGCAGCAGCAACAATAACAGTATCAGAAGATGCAGCAACAATAACAGCATCAGAAGCAGCAACAATAACAGTATCAGAAGATGCAGCAACAATAACAGCATCAACAGCAGCAATAACAGCAGCAGCAGCAGCAACAATAACAGTATCAGCAACAACAATAACCAACATCAGCAATAACAGCATCAGCAGCAGCAACAACAACAGTATCAGAAGATGCAGCAACAATAACAGCATCAGAAGATGCAGCAACAATAACAGCATCAGCAGCAACAATAACCAACATCAGCAATAACAGCATCAGCAGCAGCAACAACAGTATCAGAAGATGCAGCAACAAACAGCATCAGCAGCAACAATAACAGCAGCAGCAGCAGCAACAACAGTATCAGAAGATGCATCAGCAATAACAGCATCAGCAATAACAGCATCAGCAGCAGCAATAATAGGGACTTTAAGCAACAGCTGCTGTTGGCTAAACTGTTAACTGCCGTAGCTAAAGAACGCAGAAATCACTAAGCAACAATACATAGGACAGCGAACTGGATCATTTAATCGTTTAACAACATAAGACACAAAAATGTCTTTTCAAAGCAAGAGAAAGATTGCTTTTGGCATTAAATTATATTCAACCAATTAAAATGCCACATAAAACATCACATTTACTTATCTAATCGGTCACGTATCAACAACTAGCTACAACAAATCAGCCGTTCTCCCGTAGTAGACGGTTACAGTAGTAGAACGTCACAAAGAAGCAGCTCAAGTCGTAAGCAAGTCGCACATGCGCAATACAACACCAAGACTTCAATTTGTTCACAAATGCATTGAGAAAATGTGAAGCAGTTTGTCAATAACCATGAACAAGCCTACAGAGAGTCCCAGAGGTGTGCCTCACTCTCACCTAATAAAAGACCCTCTGTACAGGGAAAATGTGTGCGTGTTCAAACTCTGTTAGGGAGGAAACCCATTCCATTCCCATCCACGAACCTCCTATGTGCTCCCACAATTCACCAAACCTTTAGATTTCCCATTTAAAGGCATGAGCAGCTTAGATAAGTCCTAAACACATGTTTTCTTTCACATTCCCACCATGTGCATGAGAACAATAATCTTTTTAGACACTTGAGGCCATTTTTGAGGGTCGTTATCGATCTTAACGACGCGTTGCATGTGTTTAGGAGTAGTGTGAGAGAGAGCTTGTGTTTAGGGGGCATTACCCATGACTGCATGAACCCGAACGGACCCTTATATCTCTCTTCATCACACACTCTTGATGGCCTTCATGGGACACTGTTTAAGGGTGTTTTCGTTCAGAAGCAGGGACTTAAATTGTTACACGGTTGCATTTAACTTTCACAGCACAACTTTTCAATGTGTACATAAATGTGACTCAATGCAAACTCAAATCACATAAGTAAAACTGTATCATTGGTCGGAGCACACCTGTTTATGTACCTTAGCATCATACTTTAAGGTAGACTGACAACTCCACAGAGGATTATTGTGGCATTATCTGTAGCTGCACACACACACACACACACACACACAGTGTTTTCATGGTTTATGGGGACTTTCCATAGACACAATGATTTTTATACAGCACAAAGTGTATATTCTCTCCCCTTACGCCAGCACTACTCCTAAACCTACCCATCACACAAAACTTTCTGCATTTTTACTTTTTTATAAAACATCACTTAATATGATTTATAAGCCGTTTTCTTTCCTGTTGAGGACCAAAACAAGGATTTTGGGTATTGTCATCTTCGTCTGGACATTTTCTCCAAATTAAATGGGTTTACCAGGAGGACACACACACACACACACACACACGGTATATATTCCAAAACCAAACACTCAAATCAGTCAGGTGTAAAACGGTTACCGCCCTTAGTAGATGTTTACACACATATGTACATTATTAATATCACGCTAGAGCTTAACATTTTCAAAAGAACACTTACTGCCACGTTGCTATGGTGTTGCTATGTAGTTCTGTAATGGCCACCCTCAGGTTTCTGTGATATTTTCAAGCTCCCAATCGAACTAGAGCGAATATTAACGTCACCGGTGTGAACTGGTCCTTTTTTCAACCACAGACTTCTTAATTTTTTACAGTCTATGCTTCAACTTTTATGAGAATAGATAAGGACGTCGTCCACATCACAAATATATCAATAACGACAGAGTAACGATGTCGTTGGATTCACGACGACTTTTTTTCAGCTAATGAACGATAGAAACAGCGACAGCCAATCAAAACCCACCGGACTTTAAAGAGCGCGAGAAATTAAAGCGACAAACAAAATAACTGCCACACTTATAATTAACAGACATTTATCGTGTGTTGGTGATCATTAAAAAGTCCTGTTCACAAGAAGAACAATAACTGTAAAGATAACTATAAAATTATCGTTCTAATTATCTGAGATCAAGGGAATCACTTCCGAAATGTTTTTTTTCCCCCAGCTGATGAACGATAAAAACATTGGCAGCCAATCACAATCCACCAAACTTTAAAGGGACAGTTCAACCAAAAATGAAAATTTTGTCATCATTTTGTCAACAGAAAAGAAGATATTTTGACGATTGTTGCGCTAATCAAACTATCGACGGCACGCTTAATATAAACAGAACTTTATCATGCGCTGTAAACAAAAACAATAATTATGAAATAATTATGCTCACATTTACTCAACAAAACCACATAAATTAAGCAATCATTAATAATCTGAGCATTGGAAATATATTCAGGGAGGCCCAGAAGGGCTGTAATGTTGTCAGAGAAGGATGTAAGGTCATATTGTTAGTTTTTGTTGTGGCTAATTATGGGCTGATTAACAAGGAATAGCAAAAATAACGATCACGCGCTCACTTTCCTCCTCGGTAAGACTAAACCAAGGCATTTTATTTTCCTCTCTGCATTGTTTTTCTATTCTTAGTGGCTTTTAAGGTCCGGAAACAAGAAAAGGGTTTTGTTTTCACTCCCTTTTGATGACTAACTGTAAGAATAAGTGTCATTCACACAGCCAGAGGGAAATCCCTTTTAATAATCTAATTTTAGATACTTTATATTTAAATAAGTGTACTGGTGTGATTGCAGAGGGAAAAGTGCACACATTTCTGCTTCGTCAGAGGAAACTCATTGAAAGGGTTGTTATTGTTAACTAAAACTATTTAAACGCTTTTCTATATTAAAAATAAAGCTGAAATAAAATAAAATTTAAAATAAAAAATAGAATTAAACTAAAATAAAACAAGTTTAAGTTGAATTAATGGTAAAATAAAAGCTAAATAATATAAATTATACAAATAAAAAATTCTAAAACTAAAATTCCATTTCAAAATATTAAGAAATACTATAATAGTATGTAAATATTATAATAACACACTATAATAGAGTGTTCTGGTACTGACTGTATATTTTAAATTCCATTTTTCTATATTAATTAAATTTAATATAGAAATTCACAGAATATATTTTACAATTCACAGAATATAGCAAAGAAAAGAAAATAGGCTGTTTGCAAAAAAAAAGAAAATAATAAAATAAATGAAAAAAAAAAAAAAATATATATATATATATATATATATATAAAATGTATTTAATTTTTTCCCCCCATAACTGACTTGCCTGGTTAATTTAACAAGCAAATTATCAGAATATTAATACACAACAAAAAAATGAATCAACTCAAAACTAGAATTATCATTTCATTTTATTCAATAAGCTTGTCATAAATTATAGCACATTAAAATATTTTTGAGTTAGAAAGTGGATAGCAACATTTGTTGGTGGCCTGATCCGTTTTCCCAAAGAAAACAATGCACTGTCAGCGAGGAACATCGCGGCTTCATTAAACGATGTCAAGCAGCTTAAGATGAGCAGACGAGAGCAGCCAGTGGATGAAGACGGAGGAGTTATTACACCGGATTCACAAGTCACATTAGAAGGAGAGGTGGACATTGGGGGAGAGGGGAAGTGACACGAGGAGAACATTAGCAAACAAAGAAAACGGATAAAAGCACGCGGATGATGTGATTCATAATATGCAACGAGGTTTGCATGTATTAAAAAACCCAAATACATGATCACAATGATTCTGCCGACAGGAACAAACGTGATGATTCGGTAAATGAGCTCAGGAAATGTTCTTCACTGCTGCGTCTGGCTACTCATGATGATGAAGGCTGGGTAGTTAGCATTGGGAATGATTGAAAACAGCTTGTTCAGTGTCTCTATGTGCAGTCCAGTCCACTACGTTTCATCTTTGTCCTATGCTCTTCCTTTTTTGCCATTATAGTCCATTAATTATTTACTTCTTTTATCCTTATTTGTCTCTAAGCACTCCCTCCCCCAGACGAGCCACAGGCTGTGATTGGTCGGTGGGGCCAGGGGGCGTGTCTTTGCATCTCTGCGGTCCGATCAATGAACTCACTGCTAAAGTTGAGCCGCGGAACAGAAGCTAGCGGTGACCCCGGGCCGGTTCTAAGGGGTTCTCCGATTCTACTTCGACATCTGCTGCTGAACATGAAGCAAGAACTCGTAATAAGAGAAGGCAGATTCAGTGCGGTCCTCCACGAGGTGCTGGAAAAAACTGGTCTTGGCCGAGGCGTCGTCCCTGGAGAAAGACAAAGAGTCAACATGAGGCTCTGTTTAATCTTCTGGCTAAATATGCATGCGTTTCTCATATTTGATACATCAGGCTTTTATGGCTCGTATGATATGGAGCTCAAACTCGAGGAGGAAAAACACAGAGGCACAAACCGAGCAAAAATAGGCAATTTGATGCAGATGTTATTTATATCAAGTCAAGATTTATAGAGCGCTTTTCACAATATAGATTGCATCAAAGCAGCTTCACAGTAAAATCGATTTTTCGATTAATTGTTTCACCCAAGTAGCCCCAAGTGTTCATTTTACACATTACCTAAAATATACGTTTTTCTTACATTTTTTTATAAAAACTTCACAGCAAAAAGGCAAAAGCTGAAGAAAGACATTTACAATTATACCAAAATAACTTTTTCTTTACTAAAATGTATAAACTATTATTCAGACAACAGAAGGGATGAAGTACAGTAGATTGTGTGCAAGTTTAGATCTTGTTGATTGGCTGTGCGTTCACACCAGACGTGAATAGCGCGTCTAATTCGTGTCAAGTTATACGCTTGAACACTTTCAATCCATTCGCGCGTCAAGAGCAAAATTGACGTGCCTAATTTCGCTTAAAACTTTTGTTGTTGTTCAATTTCGCGTGTCAATTTTTTTTTTACGCGTGTCAATTTATAGTATGCTCGATCAACATAAAAAAAGATGGCCGCCAACGGGTCTCGTTTCCGAGGCGAGTATCAAGAGCGAAATTGACGTGCCTAATTTCGCTTAAAACTTTTTTCTTTTTTTTTTACGCGCGTCAATTTCGCTCTTGATACTCACGTCGGAATCGAGACCCGTTGGCGGCCATCTTTTTTTACGTTGATCGAGCATACTATACATACTATATGTATAGTATGCTATACAACATACTATAGTATGTTGGTTGTCTTTACATAATAATAATAATATTTGATATAATCTAGATATGGAATAAATAGCATTCAATACAAAATGAATGTGTCTCATATATTGAAATCAAGTTTTAAGTGATAAAATATTTGCTTTGTTGTGCATTAGAACCACACAGGCATTTAGTATATTAGAAAATAATTTATTCAAGCATCCAGATCCTTCACCACATGACAGCAGCAAGCAGCTAGGCTCCTGATTGGTTAACGTGACGCGAATTTACAACAAAGTTCAGATTTTTCAACTTGCGAATTCGCGTCAAACACGCGGCAGACGCTCAATTCGCGCAAATAAGGCGTATTCGCATCTACCGCACCGCACCGCCGCAGGAACGCGAATAATGCGCGTAACGCGTCTTTGTATTGACTTAATATTGAAGTAGATCGCCAGACCCTCTATTCGCGTCTGGTGAACGCACCATTAGTAATGTGTGCATCAAATATGACACAGTAGGATTTAAAGGTTTAAGACACATTGAATCTGAGAGGAATGTTAGTGGGCTCGTTTAAACACAGATTTCATAACAAACCAACATCTAAAAAAAACCCTCTTGGAGGAATGTAACTCCCACTGTGAGAGGAGGCAGTCTGTCATAGTATTAAAAACACACCATCCTCCCTCAATACAACAATACACTGCCCTGTGACTATGAATAACAGGGGTGGAAAGGGAGAGATGAAGCGATTGGGAAAGATGGAGAGGAAGAAAGCTGTGTGGAATTAGGAGAAATGGAGAGAGAGAGACGTACTTGACCACATGAAACGCAGGATGGAAGGTTCTCGACTCCAACAGCCAAGAAATGAAGGCTCGAGTTCGCTTCGAGTACGTCGTCTGCAGCTCTGGAATCTCAGTCTGCAAAACAAGAAGCATGTTTTCCATTCATTCATTGTCCAATAAGATGAAAGGTAATCCTCCGCTGTTCTGCACTTATCATCGGATTAATCATTTGAGGAAGTTTGTATTAAAAAAAAAGTCAATAAGACGACAGAATTTCTGGATAAAAAAAAAAATTATGCGGACCTATTATTGTAAAAAAAAAAAAAACATGCATAAATAAGGTTGTTAAATTTTCATGAATCCAATTGACTTTAAAGCATGCTTGATTTTTAACATTTAATGAAACTATTAAAAAACGAAATCCCAAGTTTAAAATGGAACACACAGAATTTAGGGAAAAAAAACAAACATTTTTTTTTTTTTGACCACAAAGAAATGTTGTTACATTCAACAAGTTTCATGAATTCAATTAATTAGACGCTTTTGGTTCACTAAAAATAAAAATGGACTCCAGAAACTGGGAAACAATAAACGGATTTCATAGGGCACACGATATGAAGCGTCTGGATTATTACGATGTTTAAGACGGTGGTTTTTGTGTGAAGTTTGAGTGAAGTATGTGAGGTTTAGAGGAACGATTCAGGGCCCACAAGCCTCTCCAGGGTGAGATAATGTTGGCAGACAGTAAATGGACATTCAAAATGAAAAACAAACTTTGGTTCACGTTCTAATGCAGCTTCATAACTCCAAGAATATGATCATTATAGACGGAGAGGAGTTTAAGAAACATGATCCACTGTGTGCTATAAATGTGGTTTTAACACATAAGAGGAAATATTCTACTATCCTTTTCCCTGTTGCAACATAAAAGGCCATAATTTAGTTTTTTTATGATCATTGCGGTGTTTTTGAGTATCATTGATATAATATTACATGGGGGGATGGGGGAAATATGGCAAAAATATCATATCACGATTTTCTCATGTTGGTTGTATTATTCTACTATTATGCGAAAAAAATCCTACATATTGTACCTTTAATGCATTATGATTTCTGAAAACATAATTTTTGCAGCTTTGTTTCAATAAACGGAGTAGACAAAGGAGGGAGTAGTGAACTTTGAAGTATGTTTATAATATAAAGTATAACGTATGTATATAAATTATATTTAAAAGTCACCAACTTTTTTTTAAAAGAGCAGGAAAATCCTATTTCCCATTTGATACATCATACGTCACCTTTAACACAACGGACGGAGTGAAAAACAGAGTTCAGCAACGACACACACTCACCATGTTGGACGGTAAGGATGCATAATTGGGGTAGCCCAACACGTCACGTATGAACATCTCGTTACAGCACTTCCCCACCCAGAAATACATCACCTACAGAGCAAAGCACAGACACCACAGTGAGGGAAGCCGCCGCTATCAGCGCGGTCGTATCTGTGGAGACACACACACACACACTCACGCTGCCGCAGTCCATGAGGAACGCTCCTTCTCTGGTGAGTTTCTCTGCTGAGAGCTGCAGTAAAGGAGGCTGAGGGATCACTGAGTCATTCAGATGCAGCGCCCCCTAGAGGACAGACAAAACGCACATCTATTCACACTAATCTCACACTTACTGGCATTTAAAAAAAAAAAAAGGCAATTGTATTAGAGATGCACCGATTACAATTTTCTAGGCCGATTCTGATTTTTCAGAGATTGACCGAATATTAGCCGATTCCGATTTTATTTTTTTCTAGCCACTTTACAGCACACCAGATATTTATTTTCTCTCTTTTCTTTAGTAGAACATTTTACATGGAACATTTTTGAACAGAAATCTCTATAAAATAGGACTATATAAATTACTCCTGGTGTGGGAAATTCACACACATCTAAAGTGCAGTGTTATTAATCCACTGTGTGTCCCTGAGCAAGATACTTAACCCCTAGTTGCTCCTCTGACATATATAGCAGTTGTAAGTCGATTTAGATAAGTATCAGATAAATGAATAAATGTAAATGAAAAACTGAAAAAAATGTGTTCATTTCAAAAAGAAAATTAATTTTCTTTTCTGACATATACTCCAGTTCTTGTTAAAACACACCAGACATGCAAATTCTGTGCATTTTGGGCACTTTTGTGTGAAATCATATTTATTTTGTCCATCAAAAGTGTGCTTTCACTTTAATTGAGCGTGAGCAGCGCAGCAAAAATAGACTCTGTGCCAAAACCCGCGCTTCACCGCCGCTCCCGGTGTGAATACACTTACTGATTCACATGCATGCCAGAATTAATACGCACTGCTCACGTTTGTGGTGTGAAACGGACGTAATTCACAGGGTTTCCTACATGCGTGATGCTAATGTTGTGCGATGTTAATCATGCATGCATTTTGACTGTGACGACCCCTGCCGTTGGTACCTGAGCCCGCTAATTGCATCAAACGGCCTAATTGCCTCAATGGAAACACCTGTGACCTTAGACGCTTAAAAGATCACCATCTGAGCCAAGGAAGAGGGTTTTTGGTTTTGGACTTAGCTTTGGTGTTTTGCTTGCGTTGTATTTTGTTTCTTTTTGCATCCACATTTCAAACCTCAACATTGCATTACACTTTCAACCATGCACCGTGCTCTCTACACTGATTTTACTGATAATTACAGAAACACTTTTATTTTCTTTAACTGTTTTCATTTCATTATTTTGTTTTGTCTTATCATTTGTAGTTAAATAAACATTATTTTTGAGCCTATAATTTGGTTTGCGTGTGTCCCTTGTTTTTGTTGCTTCTCTTGAGCCAAGGGTCGTAACATTGACCAACATAAAATCGGCATATCCGGTCGCCGATCACGTGAAAATAGGCCAATTCCGGTCACCAGCCGATCAGTCGGTGCATCTCTAAATTGTGTGTTAGCACTTAAAGAAAGAAAAGGCATCATAAAAATAAGCATAAAGCAAAAATGTCCTTTTGTTATGTTTCATGTGTCATTATTGTAGTGGCCCTGCTACTTTATTTTAACTTTGTCGGGGATCTCTAAATGATTCGTTGAAGCAACATCTGATTTGGTGATCAATAATTAATAATTGCTCTTCTTATTATTAATGTTCTTGCTGCTTATTGAATATTTTTGTTGGTTCAAATGAAGAGCATTTTTAAATCAAAATCTTTTGAAAGATTATCAATGTCACATTTAATGCATTTTCTTGTTGAATAAATGTATTTTTCCCCCATTGGTAGTTTATCAGAGTTTCCACACAAAGATAAACAGAAAAATCCTTTCAACATTGATTTCTGAAGGATCATGTGACGCTTAAGAGTGAAGTAATGATGCTGAATATTTAGCTTTAAACAGAATGTATTACAACTGAAAACGGGCACTTTAAATTATAATAACATTTCACAATATTAATGTATTTTTGGTCAAATAAATACTTCAAAAAAAAATAAATAAATAAATTCCAAACTTTTGACCAATAGTGTAGATATTTAAGAACTTACTAAATGGTGGAAAATGATAAAAGCTAATTAATATTATCATTGAGAGCAAGAAAGTTTGATGTTCATGTTTATATTATTGTAGTACGAGTATGTTTGGCATGCTTTTGACAAAGCGCTATACAGAAAACGAATAATACTGTAACTAATTAAAGGGCCAGCGCTCCCTGAATTACACGGGATTACATTTTTCAATGGTAACAGGTGGCGATAAAGAGCATTTATTATTACGGATGGACTCAACATCCTCATCATGTACCCATTATACAGCACACCTGTATGAATGTGCGTTACCTGTTCGGTCATGTTGTCGATGCGGTACAGGTCTGGATGGACCATACGCATGATCTGATGCAGCGGCTGACTCTTAAACTCACACATGGAAAACACTCGCTCGTCCAGACGGGTGCTCGTGCCAGTTCGGAGAGCTTTCTGCAGGACCAAACAAGACAAAATATATCGAATGAGATGGGGAAACAAAACAACAAGAATTGAATGAAGTGAGGTTAGTCACTGAATGTCTGGTGTTGCATGTGCATACAGCGCCCCCACCTGTTTGAGGAGGGCTAGTACATATAGAGGGAACAGACGCAGGGAGGCCGGGGCCACCAGGCCGGAGGGCTGGATGTTTGAGCCGTTAGCACGATACGCTGATAAACAATCCACTACGGCATTGACTAGCGCGTCTCTCGCGTCAGACAGACTGGAGGAGATGGAGCGATCGATAGCTGCAAAGAAACACAGAGAGACATGATGTTTTTAGCAAGCAAAATAAACACATTTATAGAGCCCATAAAGGGACTTTTGCAACAAACAAAAAAATATATAGATGCATGAGAAACTTTTCATATTTTATGTATACTGACTATAACCTATTTCTGTAACACTTTACAATAAGCTAATGTATTAACTAACATGAGCAACACATTTGTTAGCGTTTTTGTTCATCTTTGTTAACGTTAGTTAAAAGAAATGCAGCTTTTCTTTGTATTGTTCATGTTAGTTCATTAATCAATGTTAACAAGTTATTAATAAATTAGTAAAGTTCATTATTAGTTCATGCTAACTAATGCTAACTAACGAACCTTATTTTAAAGTGTTACCCCTATTTCCAAAGTCTTGTTTTCTTCATGGTAAAATGACAGTGACACACACATAGCAAATAGGTTATAGCCTAACCAAAATACAGAAATTGTAAGGTGTGAGTGAGCATGCAATAAATCTCGGTAGTAATCTTCCTAAATGATCATGCGAGTATTTTCATTTTATTGTTAGACAATAAATCATTTAAACCGATTGATTGAAGAAATTATTGACATGTTAATCAATGATCAAAGTAATTGTTAGTTGCAGTCCTACCATAAACACAGAGCGATGTTCACCGGATACATACTAGGGGTTGAACGACTTGAAATTCGAGTCGACTAGTAGCTGATGAACAAATAAGCCTGAGACTAAATAAGCAATCAGAGAATGCATTTATTTGCCCTTTTAACTCAGATTTAGTGTAAAAGTGGACTTTCTATCCTGTTTCGCTCTCCATAGGCCATGATCAGGGACTAGTCGACGTCAAGCTTAAAGCGTCAAGGCAGAACATTAAAGTCGACTAGTCTGTTCAACCCCTAACACATACTAAAACACATTACACACGTTATGTATTAGCTCCAGAACACTGTGCCTGATGTATTGACACTGCATTCGGCACTTAAAACGTCAATGTGTTTGTTCCACTCACCCATGTTGGCCAGCAGGCATGAGATGGCCTGGATATCCGCTCCAGAAAACACTTCATTCAACTGACTGACCACCGGCAGACACAGAGTGTGCACTCGGATTCGACGTTTACCTGTCAATCATAAATATATACCAATCAGACAATATCTCACTTAGTGAGGGTCTGAGTCCACTGAGTTCAAGTTTGAGTGGGAGATGCTTAACGTCTTCTCTTAATTTGATGTGGTAAAGCAGAAAAATGCAGTAGGACAGATAGCCTACCTTTTTATTAGCATGCTAAATTCTTTTTTGTTATTATACTATTATGTTAAGGCACGTCAAGTTTATTTGTAAAGTGTGTTTAACACGTGAGGGTTATTTTAGTTTTGTTTTCTAGCGCAAAATCAAACATGCCAAGTGTCTTTGTGTGGAGATATAAAACATGTTTTTTATATATTTAACTTTATTATATTATTTAAGTTAATATTGTTTACTGATATTTATTTCAATGCTCTAGAGGCTTTAGTATGATGTTTGTCCGTTCTGAAATGGATGTTTGAGCATTGTTTATTATTATTATTTTATTTCAAAATGCATTTAACTGAGGTATATATATATATATATATATATATATACACACATACACACACACACACACATACATATATATATATATATATATATATATATATATATATTAGGGCTGTGCAAAGATTAATTGCGATTAATCGCATCCAAAATAAAAGTTTGTGTTTACATAATATATGTGTGTGCTATGTATATTTATTTTATATATATATATATATATATATATATAAATACACCCACATGCATGTATATATTTAAGAAAATGTGTTATTCTGATATAGAATATTTATATATAATATAGATTATGTATATTTATATATACAGTATTAACATGCAAATAATTTTTAAATATATACAAGCATGCATGAGTATTTATATATAAAAAATAAATATACACAGCACACACACATATATATTATGTAAACACAAACTTTTATTTTGGATGCGGTTAATCGCAATTAATATTTGCACAGCCCTAATATATATATATATATATATATATATATATATATATATATATGTATGTATATTCTGAATGTAATTGAATAGGATTCAATTACATTCAGAAAAATTGTCAGTACGAGGTCAAGTCTACCTGAGTGCGTCTGAGTCCAAGGTCATTCATATCCCGAGTTAAAGTATCCCCAACTCTATTCCATGTAGACAATATCAAAACTGGACTATTGTAAATGTGCACACACTCGCTTACCTTTGCTTGATGTGTAAAGAAGAGCCGCTTGAAAACAAGCGAGCGACGTATCGGCTAAACTCTCCTCGATGGACATCTGCACTGCGAAACCAGTGTCCGGGTTCACGTTGGCCAGAGACAGCAAATCAGTGGAGCGCACAAAGAAGTTCCCATGGAAAGTGTGGATGGACAAGCCTGTTGACCAATCAGGGAAAGTGTCAGATACAAACGGTACAGTATATTCTCAAATCAGCCTTGTCGTCAAATCTATACAGACACACGGCACTAGTAAATGCCGTTTTAATTTAATTAATCTAGATTCGGTTTAAATGGTTTAACTGCATTTTAATAAATCAAAAAGTCTTATCAACTGAAATAATGAAATTATGATATTTTCTTTATTCTGGGTTCTTTGATGCAAATCTTTATTCAAAAACATTGATAATCACATAAATGCATAAAAAATAATCGTTTAAAATGTAAAAATGTAAAAAAAAATTTGCCAGCAAAGGTTTACCGTTTAAATCAGAACTGATATTCCTTTAACCCTAAAACCATATTCTGGACAAATGTGGGCAAAATAGTTTTGATTTATTTTTTTAAAAATACTTCCCTTGATCTGAGCGGAACAAGACTTGGCTACTTTTCCTAAGTTTGCCTCCTGAACACACACAATTTGTTTTGACTCAATTCTACAATGTTAAGTGGGTGAAAAACCTCCTTAATCTTGTATTTGGGTCAAAAATGGGCACCCATAGAAATGAATGGGAAAAACTGTAATCTAGAGCATCCTAAAATAAACCAAAAATAACAGCAAAGTCACTTCATCTTTAGGTTTTAGCTCTAAGAACTTATTGGAATGATATTTTAATGTAGTTAAAAAATTAAAAAAAACATAAAACATAAAAATAAGCATAATTTACAAAGAAAATATGGTACTTTTTGAAGTAAATAAATTTAAAAACACCCCCAAAATAAAAAAAAAACACCATAAATGAATAGACTAAACTTTATCGAAGACAGTGATATAACATTTATAATAAATAAAAATTAGGATCACACCTGAGTCCTCTGTGCCCACATTTGTCCACAATTACAGGATTAAGGGCTATAAAGTGAATACGGTTCGACGGTTAAAAAGATATGTATTATTATTATTACTTAAAAAAGTACATTCTATTGTACAATAGTAGCCTAATAAATTTCTGTCACAATTCCTACAAATTAAAACGAACTTTTATATTGAAAGGGTTTTCATATAAACCTTTGAGTTTGTGTATTTGATGATGGATTAATACAACGAAACGCTTGAGAAGTGACTCGCGAAACGGTAAAAATGCCCATGCTTCAGTATATATAGAACAAATCGACTTTATATTTCAATATTAGTCTCTTTTTCTGCGTAATATTCAGACACTAGTCCACATTGTGATTTGATATTGTCAATATTGTACTCATTCAATACAGTAAATTCCATGCTTATAATATGATATCTAATCGCATTTTCTGCAGGTGGAAATCACAAGACCCTGCAGAAACTGGTCAATTGAAGTGTCAATCTAAGCAAACGTGACACGATTGGCCAGAGTATCTCCATCTCCCACTCACCTTTGGTGCACCTGATCCTCATGACGGCTTCAAATCCGATCTTTCTGCTGAGGTATCTCTGGAGATCCTTCTGAAATTTCTGACTCTGCGCTGTATTGTGAATGTGATGAAAGGACGGGTAGTAGAAGACGCTGCCGGCTGAGTATTTGGACACACACGCTGCACAAGAAGACACAAAAGGTCTCGTCTCACAACTTTAAGTCACATGTAAAAGCTGAGAGAGGACATCGAGTGTGTGTGTATGTGTACCTAGAGAAGCCAGGTCTGAGTACTGGGAGCTCAGTAAGAACAGGTCCACGCCGATCTGCTGTCCAGAACAGTCCAGAGCAAATTTCTTGTAAAAGTCTGTCGCCGGACCCAAATGCTGGACATTCTGGAGCCAAACCAACAAAAACAATCAAAACGCTATTCCTTCACACACTATACAGTATTAGCTCTTTTAAGACCTGCACAAAGAAAATGAATACCATATGCAATCAGCAATCTCAAAACAAATCATATCTCAGATTAAATATATATATATATATATATAATTAGGGCTGTCAAATGATTAATCGCGATTAATCACATCCAAAATAAAAGTTTGTGTTTACATAATATATGTGGGTGCATTGTGTATAATTATTGCTTGTATATATTTAAGAAATATTTTCATGTATATAGATTTATATATAATTTATATGATGTGTAAATATAAATATTTTATATATAAATAATATTTTTTTCTTAAATATACATGCATGTGTGTGTATTTATATATATACAAAATAATTATACACAGTGTACCCACATATATTACGTAAACACAAACTTTTATTTTGGATGCGATAAATCGTTTGACAGCCATATATATAATGTGTTAGACAATGTAAGCCCAGAGAGAAGGTACAAGAGTTTAATTACAGTCTGAGCTACAGAAGCGTATTGCATTCACTTCAGGAAAAAAAATCTACTCTGTTTTTCTGAATTAATGAGTTAATTATCTCAGAATTACGAGATAAATTTATGGAAATTTTTTTTGCTCTGTTTTTCTGAATTAATGACTTGATTATCTCAAAAACTCAGAAAAACAGAGCAAAAACTTTCGTAATCTCGTAATTCTGAAATAATTAACTCATTAATTCAGAAAAAAAGAGTAGATTTTGTTTCCTCAGGATTTTGTATCCTCAAATACCAAAAATATCCAGAAAAATGTTATCCATAATGCAGGTCTTCTAATTATAACAAAGCGTAAAAAAACACTGGGACTCGTATTTTGAAATGTCTATGATTTGCTATTTCCAGCAGCTTTTTGAAAAAGACGAGGGAGATAAAATATGCAGCTTTACATAACTACAGCATTACTTTGCATATTCAATGTTTTTCCGTCCTCTAATTTAAGACCTTCTAAAATGATAATGAAGACTTCTGTTTAAAGCATTTTAAGTGACCATTAATCAAAAGTGATTTATGGAATATGAGTGTTATATGTGCACAGTATTATTGTTTTAAAGATCTTGAATCAGAATATCTTCCTCTCACAGCATCTCTTCTCTGATGATGTGGGCGGAGCTATAACCTGTCACTCACATGAGATCAGCCAATACCAAACCACAACCATCCAATCAATTCCCCACAGACAAAATCAAGCCCCGCCCACATTTGTCATTGTTCTAGAAGCGTTTCACTCAGATATACGACACAATAGGGAGGAAAACACTAGTGTAACTTCAGTGTAATGCCTTTTTATGGCCTTTAATTTTATCAAACTGAATTTAAGTCTTTGAGACTTTTTAAGGACCCACAGAAACCCTAAATATGTACGGCTGGAAAGAGTTTTTAATCATGTCTCTAACTGGAAGGCTAATTCTCTTATGACTGGTTGAAAACCTTCCACTGATATGAGTGCTTGTTTATTTATTTATTGTTGAACTTGAATGATGATGATTCAGGAGAGTTACCTTGGTGCTGGATCTGAGGTTGGGGTCTTCCCGTGACTGCAGGAGTCCAGCGCCGAGAGTGGGCAGCTGGGTCTGAAACACGGACACTCGGCCTCCGGTCGGGCACATGAGTTTATATGCCGCCTGCAGAGCCGGACCCAGAGCGCTCTGAGTCTCTCGCGTGTGTGTGAACATCCCCGGCAGAGCGTTCAGGAGGTCCTTCACCAGCTGCGAGCACATGCACAAACACACTGATAACGCAGCTGCAAAAACGGTGTCACATATCAAAGCATGTGCAGTTTAGAGATATGAAAGCGGGAAATGGAAACACAAACACAGGGCTGACCTCACGACCTCACACACACACACAAAATAGAGGGGGGAAAGATAAGATTCAAACCTCTTTACTCTCTTTGAGATTCACCAGCAGACTGTCGTGTGTCGGGATGAAAACATCTAAAGAGAAACAAACAAATCTCTCATCAGATTGAAGAACAATGCACATTTTTGGACAATTATTAGAATTAAACTGGAAAAGGCAATATGTGATTAACAAATCGTTTATTTTAAAGGGATCTACACATACTTTTGAGCAAAACAAGCTTGATTTGAAGACTTTTAAAGCTAGTTAGCTTTTTGAACAACTTCTAGCGTCTCAATATTGAAGGAGCAGCAGAAACATGAGACTATATTCTATATAAAATTTTGCAATAATCGCAAAATAATGATTTTTGACCAAATAATGTGTCAAATGCATAAACACTGTCATGAAAAAGTAATGAATTGTAGATTCAGATATAATAAATAAATAAATAAATAACCGAGAAATAGATACCAGATCCACATTTACATTTATATATAAGAAATAAATTATATAATAAAAATATTATGATTTATTTTAGGGATGCACCGA
Source organism: Pimephales promelas (assembly GCF_016745375.1). The sequence goes on from NW_024121754.1 coordinate 2,310,585, forward strand.
TATGAACATTTTGCCCGATACCGATAACCGATAATTCTTTACATTTGAAAGCCGATAGCCGATATATTGGCCGATAAATCAAAATATAATTTGTATGATTTTTATAAATATATAATTTTGAAATAATCACACAATAATGACTTTTTGAACAAATAATGTGTCAAATGCATAAACACTGTCATGAAAATGTAATGCACTCTAGATTCAGATATAATAAATAAATAAATAAATAAATAACCAAGAAATAGACACCAGATCCACATTTACATTTATATATAATAAATAAATTATTTAATAAAAATATTATGATTTATTTTAGGGATGCACCGATATGAACATTTTGCCCGATACCGATAACCGATAATTCTTTACATTTGAAAGCCGATAGCCGATATATTGGCCGATAAATCAAAATATAATTTGTATGATTTTTATAAATATATAATTTTGAAATAATCACACAATAATGACTTTTTGAACAAATAATGTGTCAAATGCATAAACACTGTCATGAAAATGTAATGCACTCTAGATTCAGATATAATAAATAAATAAATAAATAAATAACCAAGAAATAGACACCAGATCCACATTTACATTTATATATAATAAATAAATTATATAATAAAAATTTTATGATTTATTTTAGAGATGCACCGATATGAACATTTTGGCTGATACCGATAACCGATAATTCTTTACATTTGAAAGCCGATAAATCAAAATATAATTTTTATAATTTTTATAAATATATAATTTTGAAATAATCACACAATAATGACTTTTTGACCAAATAATGTGTTAAATGCATAAAAACTGTCATGAAAATGTAATGCACTGTAGATTCAGATATAATAAATAAATAAATAAATAAATAACCGAGAAATAGACACCAGTACCACATACATACACACAGAAATATAACAGTACTTAAAAAAAACAAAAAAACATTTATATATAATAAATAAATTATATAATATTTTTTATATAATATATAAAAATTATATGATTTATTTTCCTTTTTTCCAAACTAGTAGTACTCTACTTTATTTCTGACAAATGACATTAGAGATTCTGAATGGTATTTTAATAGTGGTGTGCCAATATAGACATTTTTGGCAACAGATTTCTTGAGTGAAAGTGGCTATTATCAATAAATTATTTGTGCTAAAACTTTGCTGATTAATTAGAAAAAAGCCACTCTTGATGTGCAAATCTAAAGTCAGTGAATGCAGAGAAAGAAAAGTACGAGAATCAGACAGGATTACCATCAATATCAGACACGACCAGCATCTGAGGCTGAGAAAGCCCCTCCTGCAGGTTATAGAAGTGGACCGTGTTGTCAAACGTCACGAACCCGATGTGTGTGCGCGTATCTCCAGGCAATCTGAGACAGAAACACATACAAGCCTCGTCATTTCTCATCGGGTGTGAATAAACATGCTATCTGATTTGAGTAAGGACTAATATCTCACTTATCTAGGTTGTCCAATAACGACTGGCAAAACACATTCAGGTAGCCCGACTCTACGGCATTATGGGACACATCCAACACGAACAGGTACACAGCAGGCTGAGGAGGCCGCAGCTAGAGAAGGAAAGTCAAGTCATCTTCATTTATAGGCTTTACAGCAGCTCTAGAGTAAAGTTATTGTCCAGCTAAAGTTCACTTCCATTGCTAAGATCATTAGTAATTAACTTATGGGGCGCTCAGGCGTGCTCGTTTGCACGACGACAGTGTTTGCTGGCTTGAGAACTCAAACTTTGAAATGGGTGACAAGGTGCAAGCCCAAACAGACAGACAGACAGAGAACTGAGAGACAGACAGATAAACAGACAGACTGAGAGACGGACGGACAGACAGATAGACAGACAGACAGACAGACTGAGAGAGACAGACAGACAGATAGACAGGCAGGCAAGCAGACAGACAAGATAGACAGACAGACAGAGAACTGAGAGACAGACAGATAAACAGACAGACGGACAGACAGATAGACACAGAGAGAGACAGACAGACAGACAGACTGAGAGACGGACAGACAGACAGATAGACAGATAGACACAGAGAGAGACAGACAGACAGACAGACTGAGAGACGGACAGACAGACAGATAGGCGGGCAAGCAGACAGACAAGCTAGACAGACAGACAGACAGATAAACAGACAGACTGAGAGACGGACAGACAGATAGACACAGAGAGAGACAGACAGACTGAGAGAGACAGACAGACAGACAGATAGACGGAGAGACTGAGAGAGACAGATAAACAGACAGACTGAGAGACAGACAGACAGATAGACACAGAGAGAGACAGACAGACAGACAGACAGACAGACAGACTGAGAGAGACAGACAGACAGATAGACAGGCAGGCAAGCAGACAGACAAGATAGACAGACAGACAGAGAGAGAACTGAGAGACAGACAGATAAACAGACAGACTGAGAGACGGACAGACAGATAGACACAAAGAGAGACAGACAGACAGACAGACTGAGAGAGACAGACAGACAGGCTGGCAAACAGACAGACAAGCTAGACAGACAGACAGACAGATAAACAGACAGACTGAGAGACGAACAGATAGACAGATAGTCAGCAAGCAGACAAACAGACAGTCAGAAAGATAGACGGAGAGACTGAGAGAGACAGAGAGACAGACAGACAGACAGACAGACAGATAGACAGGCAGGCAAGCAGACAGACAAGATAGACAGACAGACAGACATAGAGACAGACAGACAGATAAACAGACAGACTGAGAGACGAACAGACAGACAGACAGATAGACAGACAAACAGACAGTCAGAAAGATAGACGGAGAGACAGAGAGAGACAGACAGACAGACAGACAGACAGACTGAGAGAGACAGACAGACAGACAGACAGGTAAGCAGACAGACAAGACAGATAGATATAGAGACAGACAGACAGATAAACAGACACACAAGATAGACAGACAGAGAGACAGATAGACAGACAGATAAGCAGGCAAGCAGACAGACAGAGAGACAGACAGAGAGAAAGACAGACATAGCGAGAGATAGACAGATAGACAGAGACTGACCGACAGACAGACAGACTCACCATGTAATCAGAGGAGGCGATGAACTCCACAGTCGAATTCTGGACCTCTGGTCTTTTGTGGGGTTCCCCGTATGAACGGGTAACAGGATTATACATGAACTCATCAGGAACTGATGGAGAAGAAGATACTCTATGAGAACACTAATATACGCTAACACACATTAAATATTATTAATATAACCTGTAGGCCTCTTACCATCATTGACTCTGTAACACAAATTACACTTCCACCTGCGCTGGTCCAAAAACGAAACGAAAGGGTTTATATACGTCCGACACGAACGACAACGAACTATAGTGTTAGAGGTGATGACCGGCAACTGCTGCAGAGACAAAGAGAGAGAGAGAGATAATGAAGACATAATTATATCTGCATTATCATGGTCTAATGTCAGTAAAACTCTAGATAAAACAGGTAAATGACACCTTTATCATTCTTATCAAGAGCTGATAAAAAATTGTTAGATATGGAAACTCATAAGGAGTTGATGTGGTTGTGATGTCATATTAGCTTTGACGATTACGTTTACATCATGTACTTAAATCGCAGTAAAAACCTCTTCACAGCAATTTTCATTATTCTGATTATTTCCTAAGAAAAAACCCTGATATTGTATGGTATTGTAGCCTCAATAACTATTACATAGACCAAGGGTTGAGTTTGATTTGTGCTTTCTGCTCATACCGTTAAATCTCTGAATGGATGCAGCAATAAACCAAGAGGCAGACGAGCTTTATTCAGCAGAGCTTGAGTCTGGGGAATGTTAGTGAGAGTACAGCGAAACGTCCTGGGGGAGACACACAGAGAAACCGTTAACAAAATACAAAGCTGTTGTGTGAAACCACACGTGGTGTCTCTGCTCTTACTCGGGGCTGCAGTTGACCTTGCGAAGGTCGTTGCTCAGGTTGGGCTCAGGTGGAGCTGCTCGTTTGGGGGGAAGGATGTTTCTCTCCTGGAGTAGATTCACGGGTCTCAAGGTTTCCACATCCAGCTCAGGAACGCCACTGAGGCCTCCTAAAGCTGACGACAGCTCGGACAGAGACGGGAAAGGCTACGGAAACACAAACAGACGTTTTTGATGAACCACTTCCTGAATAGTCAAGTCAAATCAACTTCATTTATACAGGGCTTTTAAAGGAACACTCCGACTTTTTGGGACTTTAGCCTATTCACCTTACCCCCCAGAGTTAGATAAGTCCATACATACCTTTTTCATCTCCGTGCGTGCTATAAGTCTGTTTGACGCACCCACCGCTAGCCTAGCTTAGCACAAAGACTGGATGTGAATGGTTGCAGCTTTCATACTAATCCAAATGAGTGACAAAATAACGCAAACGTTTTCCTATTTACATGTTGTGGTTTGTATAGTCACAGAGTGTGCAAATATCAAGGCCATATGAGACACAGACATCTTTTGACCGTATAAATACTATATTTTCTGAAGGGGAAGCACTGCTACTTGGGCAGAGTGATAACCATCACCTGAGACGCACCGTGACGAAGAGCAGAGAGTTCGCTTCGCTCAGCGTTGGAATAAAGAGTCAGCAATTACTAACGTTAGATAGAAAAGCATAGTTTATCATGGGTGTTTGTTTGCTTTATTGTATGAGCTGTGACAATAAACAGGGGAGACCAGGTAATACAGTACCATGTTTCATTGATTTCCAACCAAAAACGCACCCAGATTTATAAATATCACATGAATAAATAATTATTATTACAGGAATCAATATATTTTAAATGCAATTTATTAGCTGAACCAAATGTATTCAACAGTAGCCTATATATACAGTATTGCATTACTATAGGATAGAATAAGGGGAAAGTAATAGCACAAATTGTTTTTGCACAATGAACTCACAGCCTATCGTACCCTTTTGCACGCTCAAGTTTGTTATTTCCATGGTTATTTCAAATTTAGGCTACTAGGCGCGCCGCGCGCAGGGTGCAAGTTCAACGCGGTGAACGCGCTCGTTTTTTTTTTCCCAAGCGCGTCCGCACCGCATCAAGATAAAAACACATTCATACCCTAATCATATAATAGTGTCACTAACGTTACATTAGATCTGGCTAATAATGGCACTGTTACAGTAGGTCATCTAAAAACATAACGGAACACTTACCTCAGCCGCAGGTGATCCTTGTCCTGTCCGTGCTATCGATGGGATGGCCGTATCCTTCAGCACATTATGGTCCGTGTGGCAAATTCCATTTTTTCAAAATAGTCGTCCTCATTGAAATGTACCGAGCAAACATAATGTCCCTTGATAATCTTAGGTGTGTTTGGATAAATATCCAGAGTAAGTTAGCCATTTCTTCATCCAGTCAGCGTTTTTAGTTGGAATTCTGTGAAACATGGTATTACCTCCCCTGTTTACTGTCGCAGCTATTTACAATAGAGCGAAAACCCATGACTCTAAACTACGCTTTTACTATTTATAAATTTCTGACTCTATTACCCAAACACCGAGCGAACTCTCCGCTCCTCACCACGGCTTGTCTCGGTGATGCGGTTATTACGCCGTCAAAGTAGCAGTGCTTCGCCTTCAGAGAATAGTTCCCAGGTTTTATACGGTTAAAAGATGTCTGTGTCTCATTTGACTTTGTTATTTGTACATTATGTGACTATACAAATCACAACATGTAAATAGGAAAACGTTTGCGTTATTTTGCCACTTATTTGGATCAGTATGAAAGCTGCAACCAGTCACATCGAGTCTTTGTGCTAAGCTAGGCTAGCGGTGGGTGCGTCAAACAGACTTATAGCACGCACGGAGATGAAAAAGGTATGTATGGACTTATCTAACTCTGGGGGGTAAGGTGAATAGGCTAAAGTCCCAAAAAGTCGGAGTGTTCCTTTAACAATGTAGATTGTTTCAAAGCAGCTTTACAGTGATGATAGCAAATTGGTTTGGCTTTACAGCAGCTCTAGAGGAAAGCTATTGTCCAGCTAAAGTTAGTTTTGATTGATTCACTTCCATTGCAAAGATCATTAGTTATTAACTTATGGGCCGCTAACACGACAGCGCTCTAACAGAAAACCCTTTAGTCTATATGTATGCGTGTTTGAATATATATGCGCACAGGTGTGTAGTCTTTCTCTACAAATTGACCTCAACAAATTAGCTGAAATATCTAGGGCTGCCCTCGACTAAAGATTTATATAGTCGACTAGTAGTCGTTCATTTAAGCTATTAAATGCATAAGAAGCATAAGAAACAATGTTTTATTTTTTTATTTTTTTGTTTTTTTCTAAATTGGTAATTGTTAATTACTGAGATGTGAAGTAATACTGAAGTAATATATATATATGAAGAGTTCAGATGCAAAAGCCTCTAAATGCCATTTGAAATTTTCTTCTTTAATGATGATTTTTATGAAACTTGTATATTTAAGTTCAGTAATTTCACTTAAATAATTACCATTTAAGTGAAATTACTGAACTTAAATATACAAGTTTCATAAAAATCATCATTAAAGAAGAAAATTTCAAATGGCATTTAGAGGCTTTTGCATCTGAACTCTTCATATATAAAGGAAGGGAAAAAAAATGGCGAGCCATCTGTTCTGTATAAGCTTAGATTATTGAAAAAAGGGGCATTAATTTATAAGACTATGTCTTCTTTATGCTCCTATTCAGTAATGAATGTTATTATTTTGTTACTGTGGAGATTATTGTTGTGTCTATAATAACATGACTGAATAAAGAAATTTGATTGATTGATTGATATTAGTCAACTAATCGCACGTTTATATTAATAATAAGGGTGTGCAAAAATATCGATACAGCGAACTATCGCGATATATTTTTTTAAAAATAGTGTATCGATATTTCAACCTCTAGTATCGCATACTAGAGCGCACGCATACTAATGCTCAGACACAATTGGTCTCTCTCGTGCGCGCAGACATCGGTCTCCGTGATGTGTCCTGTTGTTTCATGTCTCTCATGCTACGGCCAATGTAACTTAGCGGGAGTGAGAAAATGGCGGAAAATTTGAAAAGAGAAAGAGAGATACTCTCTCCTGACACCACCAGATGGCAGTGTAAGTGTCCGCGTTTGTGAAAAACATGTTCCAGTTACACAGAATTAAGTATTATGCTCCACACAAGCAAAAGTGTGATGTCCACCAGGTCGTAGCAGGTTAAAAAAAAAATGTATTGCAATATATCGCAATATGTATCGTATCGTATCGGCATGCCCTTGCCCTAATTAATAAGCCATAAATCATAATAATGTGGCTTTAATTGTCTATATAAATAAATACATAGCCTAATCAGCGCTCAAATGCACACATAAGGCTTGCCACAGCGCACCGGCAAATGTAACGATCACGAATGCGTCATGGAAAAAAACAAAAAAAAAACAGGAGGAGACATTTGAATAATTTATTGGTAATGTTTTCGGCTGTAGAGATTAAGTCACGATGCTAACTCGTCATGTCCGCACAAATGTAGATATTTCAAGCTTTCTTTAGATATATTTCTCATGTCTGTGAGGCAAGTATACGCCGAGTTTCGGTTCATTTTTGTGATGTGCTCAAATTCACTGAGACCGAATCGATTTACAAAAGCACGTTTTGCTATTGTGAGTTTTACAAAATAAAAGCAGACCCTTTACAGTTTGCTTTTCTCTTATCTGTATGACCAAAGATGACCGGCGCCGGGATGTCATGTAATGAGGACTCTCCACACAAACACTTGAATATGTGCCTAATAATAGCGCACATTTATCTAGGTTAGCAATAGAGCGAGTGGACTTGTAAAGTTGCTGCTACTAACATGTTTCAAGTGATGAGCCATATTTGAGGTCGATGAATGACAGGCGAATGTTTGGATTACGATCTGTCCTTTACAGCCACTTCCTGAGGAATTTGTTGTTTTTTTTGCGTCTAACCCGACCTAATCCTCTTTTAGTCGACTAGTAAGGTCGACTACTAGGGGGAAGCCCCTAAAAATATCATAAACTTGCGTGGTTGTCGGTACCTGTGAGTATGGCTGGTATCCCGGTGGTTTGTATCCTCCATGTGAGGGGGAGGAGCCTGGTATGGGGGCGGGGCTTTGTTGGTAAGCAGGATGCATGGTTGGGTAATTGTATCCGAAGGGAGGAGCTTGCTTGGTGGGAACACCGGTAGGAGGAGCTGTACGATCTGAAGAGAGAGACGAGATAAATATGTATCAGCAAGTCATTCTCGTGAAGATCTGGCATTGAGACGTCACACTGAACGCTGTGAGGACGTACCCGTGTAACTGCCGCCCTCCAGAGACTCATAATTGTTGGGAACCGGAGACGCACTGCCTGTGGTTGTAGACGAGCTGTCTCCACCTGCAAGAGTTCAGAAACACACACACACACACACACACAAGAGGCACGTGTGGGTTGGGATTGTTCTCATTTTTTAATGCACGCAGCAAATTACTCAAACTCAAGAATGCATACTACCATTTCAAAACAGTGGTTCAGCAACTCAAAATATATCGCATTGAAATGTCATATAATCAAATATTATATATACACTATATATATAAGTTTTTGTCAGAAAGATATCAATAAGATGTCAGAGAAATGTGTACTTTTATTCAGCAAGGATGCATTAAATTGATCAGAAGTATTTATAATATTTAAAATCTTAATATTTATTTTGAGCAGCAAAACAGTTTTCAATATTGATAATAATCAGAAATGTTTCTTTAGCAGCAAATCACAATGATTTATGAAGGATCATGTGACACTAAAGGACAATAGAAAACAGTTAAAATAATAAAATACATTAAACGGTATATATATTTATTAACACACACACACACATATATATATATATATATATATATACACACACACATGTTAGGGCTGGGTATTGACACAAATTTCACAATTCGATTCGATTACGATTCACAAGCTTGCAATTCATTTCGATTTCGATTTCGATTCGATTCAATATTGATTATTTTGGATATTAGTCACAATAAATGGCAAATTTTCTCAAGGAAATCAAATCTCTTAACTAATGCTGTAAACTATGGGAGTCAGTTGTAGCCTATAGGCTTCATTAGCCTAATACGAAGGTAATAATTAACGTTTTTGTAGCTATACAAACTTAAATTACACTTTTATTTATTTTTATAATAAGAAGATTATATGAAATATAAACATTTAAATGGTGACTGTCATAAAAACTTGCCAGATTTATTCAAATATGCATTAAATATTGAAGAACATTAAGATTATAATGCATATGTAATATGGTGTATATATTTAGCAAAATGCTCCTCTCTAGAGTTATTTATTTATGTTTTTGAATTTCTAAAGAAAATGGACGTAATTTGAAAATTGAGACTTTGTTTCATATCAATAGTAACAAAGGACAAAGATTATTGCCATTTTTTTGGATGCGCGCAGCCGCGATACAATGTCCCATTCATTCAAATGACACAGGATGACTAATCGATTCTTGAGATTTAAGAATCGATATCGGTTCGTAAAAATGAGAATCGATTAATATCGAGAAATCGATATTTATTACCCAGCCCTAATACATACACATACAAAAAGCCACATCAGAGCCAACACAAACATCTAAATACCAAACTATTTAAATAAATGAAAAACAAAAAACAAAAAAAACCCCACTAAGATTAGTTTCAGCAATATTGCCCAGCTAATGGTCTTTATGGATTCTGATTGACCAATAATAATCGCAGTTTAATAGGCCGATCAAACCTACCCAACACCACACAAAACAAACTCAACTGCTCTAATGCGGTGTGTTTAAAAGCTACCCGTCTGATATTCAGTGATATCAGGGACTCTCAGAGAAGAAGACACAGTAATAAACGTCAGCACAGATTAACCAAACACTAATCCTCCATAACACAACTACTGAAACCAGACCACAGAGACAGAAAGAGAGAGGGAGGGCCATGATTGGCTAAACCCCTGCCCTGTTATCCTGCGCTTAATCCGTTACCTCACTGGATCAGCAGTCTGAACTCAAGAACGGATGGGAATAAAACATCCACCGCACTTTATAACAGGACACATGAAATGTTATTTTAGGCACGTGAAGAAAAAAAAACAAAAAACTGGTTGCTCGTCCGATTACGGCTCAACTACAGGAGGACCAGTTAAGAGCGCAAGTCCAAGAAAAGGAGAGGATGACCAAACCTCTGGAGTGTGTGATGAATCAGTCGCAGGCTTGAACATGACACATCCAAACTCCCCATGAGAGACACACACTTCATAATGTAGAGCTAAAAATAGAGTCTGGCCATTTACACTCACACACACACACACACACACACGCCTGGTTTACTATCTTTGTGGGGACTCTCCATAGACGTAATGGTTTTTATACTGTACAAACTGTATATTCTGTCCCCTTACGCTAACCCTACCCATCACAGGAAACATTCGGCATTTTTACATTTAAAAAAATAATAATTCTGTATGATTTATAAGCGTGTTTACCCATGGTGACCTCACAGCGACACGAGTCCCCATGAGTCTGTGTGCATTCAGGTTTAAGTCCCCACTGGGACAAAAAACATGAACACACACACACACTTTTGAATAAAGTGGAAGCAAACATGGTTAACTGGAGACTGAAATGGTGCAGGTGCTCGTCCATTAGATCCGCTCAAGTTTCCACTGATTTCTGAGCTGAATGATGTTACAGCAAAACCAGGCCAAACACACTACCGTCAGAAAATATTATGATTTTTCTAATGTTTTTAAAGTATCTTCTGCTCACAGAGGCTGCATTTATGTGATCGAAAATATAGTAAAACATTAATATTGTGAAATATTTGTAAAATTACGTAAAACAGCAGTTTTGTATGTGAATATAAAGTAAAGTGTAATTAATTCCGACGCATCGAAGCATGTCACATGATCCTTCAGAAATCACTCCAATATGAGGATCTGATGCTAGATGTGCTGGTTCGTATCTTATTTATTTCGTATTTAAACTGTTTGCCACTATATTTTTAAAACAATAATATCTTAGTAAATACCTTAAATAATATTGACAAACTATATATCATTTGAAAGCTTACAATCTCTAGTTTCCATATTTGGTGACTGATTTTCAAAATATATTACAGAGGAGCCATAATTTATCAATATAAAACAAGAATATTTTCATACTCATAAGGCGTGTTCAGACCTTTATTTTAAAATAGCAGTAAACATGAAAAATCATGAAAAAATGGTAGATACCTCAGTTTGTTTTCATGCCAAAAGTTCAAAAGATAGAATCCATTCAATTATTTTGGAAAAAAAAGGTCTGAAAAGTTTGAAATATCAAGAAAAAAATAATAAATTCACCATTTGTGACGTGGCAGCTAGCTATGACTTACATGCGTGTTCTTTGTATGTGTTTCTTAGAGGTTCAATTCATATCAAAATCTGCCAAACTTCCCATGCTACTTCTGAATAGGATCTCTACTTCAGAAATTGTATGAAAATTGTGAAAATAATGGTTCATATCACTCAAAACACGAATGGAAATGTAGGCGCCCTTATATGGGCAGTAATGGAGTCTGATTGTGCCCTAGTGAAAAAGTTTGGTACTGCGCTCAAACAAAATCTTACTGAAAGCTCATTTTTTGAGATATCAACCTAAAATTTGAAACACAACTTGTTCAGATTTTTGGCTTTGATCTTTCTGCCATTTTAGAGTAGCCCAGGTTTTGAAAATATATATTTTATGTAAAATATGAATAATTAATATTTTTACATTGTACATTTCCATAAACTCAAACTTCTATAACTTTTTTCTGTTTCACTTTCTTAATTTATTTCACTTCTACAAAAATCTGCCAAATGTCTTCTTTAAAACAAGACCAATCATATGTCTATATTCCAAAGCATTCTTGAATTACAACCATTTAAGTTCGAAATGTGCATTTTCATGTCTATTCAAAAAAGGGGGGGTGACAGTTAACAGGTTAAGTACACTACCTAGGGATGCTCGATATATCGGCCACATTATCGGTATCGGCCGATAAATGATCATTTTTAATGTTATCGGCCCAACAAGGACATTTAGCCGATATCTAAAAGCCGATAACTAATGTATTATTTCTTTCAGCTGAGGCACTTTAGATGTGCACTGTTCAACATGATGCTTTTAAATTGCTCACTTTAAAAAAGGAAAATCCAGTTAAAGTGCAAAACGCGCAGCGCAAGTCTGTCATATCGGCTACACAATATTAAAATAAGAACATCATAATTGTGTTTGTATCTTGACTTTTAATGAGGAGACTTTTTTTATAATCAGGCTCTCAAAAATTGTCTAAAAATTTGTATTTAGATTTATCGGCCAATATATCGGTTATCGGCTTTCAAATGTAAAGAATTATCGGTTATCGGTATCGGCCAAAATTGTCATATCGGTGCATCCCTAACACTACCACAATACTAGATTACTGATACCAACAACTAGGTTTGATCATACGTGCCGATAACCGATATTTTTAAAATGGATCCTGTATTAAAAACAGACTCAAAGTAAAATACGCGTGACCGACTGTGAGAGGTTCAGATAAATGTTTAACCTGATAAAAAAATATCTATGTAATTTTTTCTGTGTTATATGTAATCTGCAATAACAATCAGGCATGTGATTGGCTAAAGACAAAAAGCAGGAAAATATACTGAGATTCAACATTATGAACAATGCTGAAAATTCAGCTTTGACATCACAAGAATACATTATTCACAATATTACTGTTTTTTTTGTTTTTTTTTGATCAAATAAAATCAGCCTTTGGTGAGCAGAAAAGACTTCTTTCACAAAAAGCATTAAAAAAATCAATTATCCCGAAAATTTGATAGCTTTAAGATTAGACATAATTAGGCCATAAGAAGCTGGTTTTAATCGGGGGGTTATAACAAATACATATAAACGATATTTAAAATAGTTTAATTTCAAAAGAACAGCTAAAATAAAATCACCAATAAATACGAGACTTTCTGTTTGAGTTCACAAGCTGCCTGGGCCTGTAAGAAAAAAACGACTTCCTCTTGCAGGAAACGACCATATGTGTGTGAGTGTGTGAAAGAGAGAGTGGGAGTGTGTGACTCTCCGGGTCGGGGGAAGTAGAGACACATTTCTCATTACTCCTGGAACTGGATCTGTGAGAAGTGTGTTTTTAAAATCAACACTTTGACTATTTAGAGTGAAAACACTCGCTGTTCTTCAGGTCTGTGGATGAGCAGAGAGCAGACACAGGACAAACGAGGGACACAGGACAAACATCCCGCATTGCCTGTGCATGACAGTTTATGATGTTTTAGCGGTTTATATGAATTTAGACGAATGCTGCACACAACATGCTCGAGTATTGCCAACTGTACTATCAATTTGTTTCTGAATGGACTCAAAACACTATATCAGGTAAGAATGAATAGGTCTCTTCTTCACTCAAACTGATGCATTTTCCCCCCATGAACCTTGAAATGACCCTGGTTATATGTACAGTCCAACGCACGTGAATATGAGCCATGCAATTGGCTGTCTGTTGCTAGTCATCTAGTCGTAGCATTTTAACATGCCGTGAGTTCACACTGCACGTTTGGCACAGCGATGCAAGGTTTCATAACTCTGTTAAAACAGAGTTAAAGGAGTAAAAATCTTTTGCTGATAATTTACTCACCCCCATGTCATCCAAGATGTCCATGTCTTTCTTTCTTCAGTCGAAAAGAAATGAAGGTTTTTGATGAAAACATCCCAGGATTTTCTCCATATAATGGACTTCAATGGGGACCAAACGGTTCAAGGTCCAAATTAGAGTTTCAATGCAGCTTCAAAGGGCTTTAAACAACACCAGACGATGAATAAGGGTCTTATCTAGCGAAACGATCACTTATTTAATAAATAAATAATAAAGTTTAAGTTTTATAAGCTCAAATGCTCGCCTTACTCTGTTCTGTGATGAGCGTTCGTGACTCTCCTGTTCGAACTCGTTCGTCAAAATTAAAAAATCTTTTCCCGAGTCGTTTGGTTCATTCAACAAACAAAACGAATGAATTGCGAGCATTTAAGCTTATAAATCTTAAATTTTATTTAATTATTTATCAAATGAGTGATCATTTCGCTAGATAAGACCCTTATTCATCGACAGGAATCGTTTAAAGCCCTTTGAAGCTGCACTGAAACTCTCATTTGGACCTTGAACCGTTTGGACCCCATTGAAGTCCATTATATGGAGAAAATCCTGGAATGTTTTCGTCAAAAACCTTCATTTCTTTTCGACTGAAGAAAGAAAGACATGGACATCTTGGATGACATGGGGGAGAGTAAATTATCAGCAAACGTTTTTTTAAAAGTGACCTACTCCTTTAAACGCAAGGTTTAGTATAGATGACTTTTAGTCTGCCCTTGTGTGCTTTACATAAGTAAAAAGTACATTTCAGTGAACTAAATTTGGCAAAATGTACAGTACGAACAAAACGTGCGCTCAACCCGACTGCCCTTTTCCAAAGTGGCACCAACTATTAAAATATTCCATCAATAATTCACCACTATAATCTCTACTCAATGAAAATAGTGTGTGTGTGCGTTACTTATTTTACTGGTATATTATCTAAAATTGCAAAAAATATAAACACCCAAAGACATATTAGAAGTTGGGTATAGATTTACATAAAGTGATATATATTATATTGAAAATTTGACTGATTGCTTGTATCATTGTAAAATGTGATTATATTGAAGAGCTCTAATCTGCTAAATGCAACATATAAAGCCTGCATTGCAGATATTATAAACATTAACAACATGATTTTGTGAATTGTGAAAAATATGATTTATATATATATACATATTAATTTGACTTGCATACTTATAAATAAATAAACAAATGTGCATATTTATTAATTGAATAGTATGAAGCAAATGCTATACAGTACGCTAGTAAGGTTTATGTACTCTCAGTGAAGGGCATCAGAAAAGCAAACAAGCCTTTTTGAACATGTGTACGTTTATGGGAACTGTAGACTTCAAGTGAACGAATAACTTGCAAGAACAAAATATATAAATACGTTAAAGACAGCAGAAAGTGTGCATATTCGTGGATGTTACTCATTTTAAAAAGGGAAGGACGATGTATGGATGGAAAACGACAAATCTGAGATGGAGGGATGAAGGAAAGGATAAGTGAGAAAGGGAGGTGAGTGGAAGAATGAAAAAGCGAAAGCAGACCTGCTTCCTCATCCTCCTCATCCTCTTCCTCATGGTCAGAACTGGATGAGGAGTGATCGCCCGCGGCCGAGCTAACGGCGTTATTCACCCCACGGTCACCGTACAGCAGTCCTGAAATACAGCAACCACCAGAGACAACACACGGGTTGAGTACAGAAGGAGAGGACCAGAACTGAGCTCTGCGCTTCACCGACCGAGGATGACACTAACATGACCCAAAACTAGCAGCACATGATAGTGCGATGCAAAGAAAGAGATAAGAACGAGTAAGAAAAGCCTGTGGAATGATAGGACAAACTCTCTGTCGACATAAAAAACATCACAGAATCATCAGAAGAGACACAACCTGTCAGGAATGATACACCAACATTGGTCAAATAGGTAATAACAGTAGCCGAAGACATTTTTCGACAGAAGTGGGCATTAATTAAAAATTTGCTGGAAATAAATAGACTTGATATATGTTAATTTATGAATAATGCAGATAGTCTATTGGTATGCGCGGTGTATTCTTTGAAGTGCTGTTTCTTTTTTTTTGTTTTAATTTTTTTATTGATTATTTTTATTTTATTTATTTTATTTTATTTTCTTTTTCTTTTTTTTCTTCTCTCTGTATAAGAAAAGTTCAATAAAAACATAGTAAAAAAAAAAAAAAAAAACAGTAGCCGAAGGATGTAAAATAATATTCTTGCAATTTGAGGGCTGCACAAAATCAATTATTAAATAGCAAAAGCTGTGATTTAATTTGAGATTCAGAGAGAAGCGCGGCACCGGTCAGCTCATGATCCAGTGTTTTCCCAGTCTTGGAAAAAAGGCTCAGGTCATAGTAAATGTTGCTCTCAACTTGGGTCACTTATAACGTGCAACTTCCCAAACATGTAATGAGAATTCAATATAAACAGACTGTTGTCAACTAAAGAAGCTTTGAGGACTTTCTGCCGTTTTTCGCCAAAATAAAAGCTTGATGTTTTAACTTTTGAAAATTAAGAAATTAAAGGGATAGTTCAGTTTGAAATTAATTTTGGATATGTTTTAGTTAACCTCAAGTGCATCCAAGATGTAGGTGGTGACCATAGACCTTCATTATATGACTGACGGACAAGAACGGTTTGACCTAAAAATATCTAAATTGAAAATACTGTGGAAACAAAGACACCTACATCTTGATGCCCTTGAGGTAAGCTAAAATCAAAAATTAATTTCAAAGTGAACTATCGCTTTAATTTCTTAAAACTATCCCTTTAAGACATCCAAAAATATTACTATTGTAAAATATTTTTATTATTAAAAATATTATTATTACATACATAACATAAATAAATATTATTATTACATTATTATTGTAAAATAAAATTATAATATTTTTCTTCAAAACTATTTTTTATTTTACAGTGAAATATTACAACAATACAATTTCTTATTTTGTCTCATATTTGTATTGAGTAATAATGATAATAACCATAATTTATAGTCATATTGATAATTATACAAATTTAGGACAAATTGTGCAGCCCAAAAAAAAAAAACTGGAGCTTTAAAAATAATAATAAAATATTGCAAATTTTATCTGAAAAATGACAATTAGATTTATTTCAATTAGATTTACTATGGCTTTTATTTGTGTGTCTTTGAACGCATGTAATGATGTGATGTAATTTTGCTGCCTATCTTGGCCAGGTCTCCCTTGCAAAAGAGATTTTTAATCTCAATGGGTTTTTACCTGGTTAAATAAAGGATAAATAAAAATTTCCCCAAAACCTGCAACCCTAGAAAGATGTGGATTTTTTTATTTTTTTTGGTAGCACTATATTTTATAGTTCTGTTCCCCATGTACTTATTATAGTTATTAAAATAACTGGGTACTAACCCTGAACCTTCAACTAAACCTAACCTTAACCCCTGTAGTTACCTTATATTATCCAGTACTTTCTTAGGTAAGTACACGCAAATGAACGTACTGTAAAATACAGTTCAACTTTTTATATAAAATTATGAAAAAATAATTCTGAATTACAGATAGCTTGATTGCTAATCAATAACCTATACAGTGGTCAACATTTGAAGTGGATCAAAAAAAAACGAGAACGGGTATTGTTGTAATTCATGTATAACTTTGATGAAAGGTTTTGATCCAACTTCAAATGTTGATAATCTAATAATAAACAAAACAAGACATAAATAATGTCAAAAATGGAAGAAATGAAAGCGCTAACTGTCAATTAGTGTGTGAAAGTAGATGTGTGGTACCTGGATGGTGTTGTGGTGAAGAATGCACAGAAGTGCCGGGGGTTCCTGAGGGCGCTCTCTCTTTATCAAGGCCCTCTTTGGTGGGAGCGGCCCCGCCGTAATGATGGCTCATGGGATTGTGGAGGTTTTGGTTGTAGTGTTGTTGAACTATAAATACATTAGTTAAAACAATCAATACAAGTGATATGAGCATTAATTCCATGCTTTTGCATGAACATACAGTCAAGACACCAGATTGAATTTTTAGAGTGAGTTCATTTATGTGAGTGAGGATAGAAACATAAAGTAAACTGTGACATATTATACCCAATAATTCTTCATACAGTGATGTATACAATTTTAGGACCAAAAATTACTTTGACACTTTGAGCTGAGCATGTTTTGCTCTTTTTACACACAGACTGAACAGAATTAAGCATCGCTTGGTCACTGTTTGAGATAAACTGGTATTATCGAATTGCGTAGTTTAATCTAACAGCTGACACAGATATTCAACATAATTCATGTGTGAGAGTCGAACAGAAGGACGGACAAAACCTGTGAAATATCACCTGATTTTATAATACTAACTGTCATATTTTATTACCATTTTCTAAACTTTAATTAGCGAATAAATAAACTGATAATAACGTGAGAACTTTTGGTGACTGAATATATTTTGGTTTGACTGTTGTTACGTTCTATGCGTGTTTGTTGTGCTTTTTCCCTCCCTCTTTTGCTATTTCGCTCTCAGGTTCCTTCCGATTGGCCGAGTCAGCTGTCAATCATCATTAGGGCGGGTCTTCTGAGTCCAATCTGCTGTCGCCCCGCGGGTTTAAAAGACTTCCAGCACGTCTCGTTTGGAAGCATTGTGTCTGTTCAGTGTCCTGAGTTGCGTACTTTGTATCAGCTATTAATCTAATCCCATTTGTGTGTGTGTGGTCTAACATTCATTTCCTTAGTGTTAGTTGTACTTTTTGCCGATATGAGTTTAACGTTCTTTATGTGTGCGGTATCCGTGGCGTGTGAATGTACATTATGCTCGTCGTAATGTCAGGTGTTAGACACAATAGGCAAGAAGTGTGCGCCACCTTTAGTATTTTTTTTTCCTAGTTAAGAGAAGTTTTTTTAGCCATCGGTTTATCTCACACATTTTCTTTTACTAGGGTTAGAGGTTGTGGGGAACAGTTTAAGGAAATTATTTTTAGGGATGCACCGAAATGAAAATTCTTGGCCGAAACCGAAAACCGAAAAAGAGGAAACCAAGGCCAAAAACCGAAAAACGAAACACCGAAAGAAATTATGCCAATTATTAGTATCATTGCATTTATGGCTATGACTGTGTACAAACTTTACTAAAATCAAGGCATTGCAATTGCATAAATTAATATAACATTTTCAAAGAATAAATCAATTACAAATTATGCAAATATTTATTTAGCACAATGTACAGTAGGCTATAAAATAAAATTCAAACTAAAATGTTTAACTTGACCCCACTCATGTGTACACTAAATAATAATCTACTGGCCTGCAGAAAGATTTTAAAATGAAATGTTCTCTCAAAAACAAAGCCGAGCGCAAACTTCTCATCACACCAGCACCCAGTTTGCATGTCTAAAACTGGGCAAACTGTAGCATACAATAGCATAAAAAGCCTTTTTAAATGAACAGCTGGTCCATGTTTAATACAAATGTACATGAAACTTGTTTAGTGAACGTAGAAAATATTTAAGAGAGCATTAATTTAGTTCTATACATACATGTTCCCATATACATATATTTTTGTAATGTCACAAGTAATGATCTCAGGGTTTACTGGGTTTTACATGATTATTTTTATATTGGTGGTGGAATACTAAAAAATAAACATTGTCATGTATTTATCCGTCTTCTTCAGTCGTCCCCTGTCGTTTCAAGGAATAGTACAACGGAGAGCGCGTCAAGTATAAACGTCTCAACCGTTTGGAGCGGTGCACGCGCTGCCTTGTTATTTCGCCTGCCTCCGCAGCGCGAGTCTCCACAGACAGCGCGCGCACCGCATTGTTAAAAGCAGATATAGATGGATAAACAAGGCTTCCGTCTCCTCGCGGGTTCAGATACACTGAAATACGTCCACACCGCAGACATGTCGCTTCAGACAAGCACATGCAGGTCGCGGTTTCTGTTTATTTCAGCCGTATTGTTTCGGTGATAAAAGTCTTTCGGCCGAAAACCGAAAATGCGCTTTTGGGCCATTTTCGGCCGAAAATTTTCGGTGGGCGGATATTCGGTGCATCACTAATTATTTTGGTATATCTGGTTCTTTAATTTGGCTCCATTTAGGGCTGGGCGATATATCGAATATGTACGATGTATCGTTATATTTTTTGAAACGATATGGAATGAGGCAATACCGTTTATATCGATACAGTAGTTTGATATGAGCACATCTGAAAAATAGCGGAGGTTGCAGTGTGAGCTGCTGCAGTGAAAGTAGCTAGGCTACGTAGTACAATTTGTCCTAAACATGACACAAGCTTATATTAATTGCGTCAAAATCACTTTGATATAGTTAACAAGTTTAAGGCAGCTTGCCGCCCTGTCAAATGCTCTGACAGACACTGTTGCTGACTGACAGATATACTTGCGCTGTTTAATGCGTTTGAGATGTGGTGCTTTCCTCAGTGCTCAACTTACATTTCACATATTCTCCATCTGTAAATGTTAGAAAGTAAAACAAATATGTCCATTTCACAACAAATATGTCCATGTCAGAAGAGGACGAGCTTCTGCAAGTGAATCTCCGCTAAAATTCATGCTTCCTTGAACGAGCGCCGGCGCGCGCATGCGCGTGAATAGTACTACGTAGTACGCAATAATTCTGACTAAAATAAACATATTGCTAAAATATTTGTTGTTGGAGAAAATAAATGTGCCATATGTGGAATTTTAAACCTACAAGTATATATTTTTAATGAAAGTGAAAGTGATTATAATGGGGTAATCAAATGCAGGCTAATATAATTAGTTTGTGCTTTTGTTTTTGTTTTTATTTTCATTTTTAGTTTAGCTTTTAGTCAATATAAAAACAAAAGCTTTTTGCACATAATATATTGCATAGCCTATATTATATTTGTTTCCATATCCTTCAATATCAACATTGTTTGTAGGATATCATTGGGCCGAATGTGAATATACTGTATATATATATATATATATTTTTTTTTTTTTTTATATATAAAGATTTTCTTTATCTAAATAGAAAACGTAGAAAGTACCGAGATATATATCGTATATCGCCATTTGACCAAAAAATATCGAGATATGATTTTTTGGCCATATCGCCCAGCCCTAGCTCCATTGTATGTTCTTTTATGTGTGTGTGTGTTCTCATTTACATTGTACATAACTCGCTCACTGCATCTAGTGTCTTTGGTGTTTGTTATAAATGATCGCGTTTCCAACACTTGCTGTATTACACTATACACACAGTGCATTAGGATGAAACGCATTCAAACCAACCTGCATTCGATTGGCCATTGACGGTGGCCGTTTGGCTGAGAGGCGGAGCTCCGAATCCCAGGTGAGCTGGTGTGGCCCCGTTCCCTTGAGAATGCTGTTGCAAAGAACTCTGGGTAGGTGGCGGTGGCATTCCCGTTGAATCGCCAGTTTGAGAGGATCTCAGCGTGCCGTACTGACTGCTCCCAGGGGCTGATGGGTAAGAAACGATGGGGTACAGCGGGGCGCCGAGGTTGTTGCCACTGGCTGGTGTCACCAAGCTGGGCTGCACCTGCTGAGGCTGGGGTAGGGTTGGAGTTTGACCCTGTGAGGGGTGACTATACGCTTGTCTGTAATACCCAGCAGGCATGGTGTACGGCGCAGTCTGCTGGACATTTGAGGTGGCGTACTGATGTGCAGGTGGCTGCGATCCTGGTGGTGCTGCGTACAGCGACGGCCCTGAGCTGTTCTGGTAGTAGTTCCTACTATAGTCTGTGCCTGAAACTGGGATTTTTCCAGTCGGAGGAGCGCTGTGTCCCGCCACGGTGGGGTAACCAGTGGGCGGGGCGGAACTATAGCTGGATGCGGGATACATGGCAGGGAACGGCTGTCCCGGACCTGTCAAAAACAACATCAACTTGATTTGTGAGATTGCTATGCAAATGATGTGCAAATTTGACAAATGCACATTTGTCATTAGACGAATCACCAGTTCTGTACAAACTGACCTATTAAATCCAACAGCAGTTGAAACTCGCATTATTCTATTATATTTGCCTTACAAATAAGTAGAGTGATGGAAATACCACATTACTGAATGACTACCATATCGTTTATTTATCATATTTATACTATGTATTTACAAGGTTAATATAGTTAACTAAAACCATAAAAAATAATTGTAAACTGAAATATAATAAAAAATTGCTGTCGTCGGTCAGTAGGAAATATCTATTTACATTACCAAAAATTCATTTAGGCATTAATTGTAATAATTCATTACGATTTTGTGAATGCACAAGGAGTTTGACAACGGTATGAACGGATCATTGAGTCTGTCTGTTATTATATTATACATTATTGGGACTATATTTAGTTTGATATAATGCACTACAATAACTAAAACAGAAACTGAAATAAATTGAATATATTCATATTAAAATATATATATATGTAAATGTGTACAAAAGTACAACAATTTTAACTAAAATTAAAATGAAAACGTAAAATATAAAAAACAAGTATTCAAATTAATCAATGTATAGGCCGATCTACTAATATGATATTAACATGTTCAAAAGACAATTTGCACAGATCATTCTCTGACTTTATTACTAAATGACAATTTGTCATGTTAAAAAAAGATGCACATTAGAAAATACAAAACATATTGCTACTTCATTCTATGCAGTTTAACAACAGATTATATTAGCATGATGTAAAAATACAGCTCACGTTCGTAAAACCACAAAAAGGCATTAGCAAATTACCGTTAGAACATGTTATGAAGATATTATTAAGGTTTGTTGAGAATGTTTAAATCACAAACTTAATTTACCACAAATATGAGACATCTGATCAAGGCAATGCCATATGTCAGTTCCTAATTCCGTTCAATCACATGACAATATCTTAAGAGATTAATTAATAATCCGGACCTTAAAGATTTTTAAACCGAGAGAAAGAAAAACCAAGCTATACTAGCGGCTAACGGGCTAACGGTATGCACAGGAGATGACAACAAACTGACTGAAATTAATATTCATTAAAACACATCGACAGCTTGAGCTTCTATATCACTTTAATGACAGGTACAGAAAATATTATTCTACTGTGATCTGTAGAGGTCGATGTCTTACTCAAAGACGAAGATGACAAGTGCTTTAGCTTGGCCTCAATCTCAGGCCTTTAGCTTGCTAACGTTAACTTATCTTAGCTTTTGAAGTGGATTTTAAAGTGATTTTAGCACGTAAGTTTAGCCATTAGCGTCTTAGCCTAATACTTAGCCAGATTGTTACCTCAGCTTTTGAATGTGATATTCACGTTAGCTTTAGCATGTTAGCTCAAGTGGTTTCGCTTTAATCCCGTACCGTTCTGACAGGACGCCGCTGCCGCTCCACCTCCGTTTTGTGTAGAGTTCATGCTGAAATTATTCACGGACGAGTTTGGATTCGTGTATCCCTGCGTGGACATCTCGATCCGAGCGGTTAAGGATCCTCGATTATATAAAAAATAAACGCCGCTATCACCAGTTGTGGGTCTCCATCGACCTGCCCACAGCTGAGCGCAGGGTCTGTCAGACTAACGGTGATGATGATGACCACGGGCCGCTGAATCCAGAGATCAACAGCGGCATCACTGACAGCCCTTCAAAATAAAAGTCTTAAAATAAAGGAGATTTTTCTTTTTCTTCAAAATAAATTTAAATAATAAATATAAAAATAAAATAAAATAATGGGGAAAGAGAGAGAAATAAAAAAAAAACTTTTCCACCCTTTTGGCTTGTTTAATCCCAAGTGAATTTATCCATCTTTACTCTTTGGACAGATGTGTAGATGATATATCAGTGACGTTTTCTGTGATACTCTTCACTAACAATTTTTCACATTTACAGTATGTGTGTAACGTTATAGCGCTTAATATACCATAGACATAATATGTATATGTTAATATACTACGGGGTACAAGAATGCTTGCATCTGATTCTGATTGGTTGAGTGGCGTTCTAAGGGCTAAAGTAGTTCCAGGCAGGTCTTGACCGAATTAATTGCCCATATCACTCCGCCGAATTTTACTACTTTACTTCTGAGGTCCCTACAACAGCAAAATAAAACCCAAACGCACGCACAGACTTACAGAAGCTCTAAAATCACATTTTGAAATTGAAATAGTAAGCGTGGAATGAAATTCGTAAAAATATTAAAATATTAAAATAAATATAGAAAAAAAAATATTCCTAAACACAAGAGCGTTTTAAGGATAGACATTTGACAAATGTCAAAATGACGTATTGACGATGTAATGTTGATTCAGATTATAGTTCAATATCATGTTGCAAGTTAATCGATTATGAAACTACTCCAATTGAGGTGGAGTAGTGTCATTATTCAGCTCAGTTCAAGTTTTTGTGTCAAAATTAAAACAATTTAATCAGGGGTTTGGGACAAAATCATATTTGTCATGACTCATAGACATCAGTTTAGGCTGGAGCATGTGGGGTT
This sequence comes from Pimephales promelas, assembly GCF_016745375.1. The sequence goes on from NW_024121754.1 coordinate 2,334,811, forward strand.
CATTACACTATTGATATTTACATCAAAACTACCATATTTTACCTGGTGTTTCTTTCCTTGATATAGACCGGATAGAAAGCAAGGTGAAAAAATAGCATTTCACTCTGAATCTCAAACATTTTTGCTTATTTGTGTTCATAGGTTAGGTATTTCCTAATGTATTATTTATGACTTTTTGAGTAAATATCACTCCCTTTTGCCAAGACCACAACACTCTCTGTCAGTCCTGGAGGCAAATATCTGCCTGGCACCCTCTTTATATAACAGTAATAAACTGAGATTAGTAGGTAGCAAAGGGAAGGAGTGATTGACAAAGGTGGATGGAAAATAACTGGCTCTGAATATGTTACATGCACTTGATTCAGCATTGCTCAATGAAGCCATCAGACATCAGACTACTGCAATTTCCTTCCATGTTACCAGTGACTTTACACACAGATCTAAATAATAGTGCAAGAACAACCACTTCTTCAATTTGGGTAACAGTACATTTTCTTAATAGGCATGCATAAGCATGCATGAATAAACAACAAGCTCAGTCAAGCAAATGCAGTTAAAATATCTTTATTAAAAAACTGTCAATAGTTAAAAACATCATCAATAATTTTAAAAAAATAGCTTTGCAACAAATAGTTTAAAACCCTGTCTATTGTAATGAAGCGCCAGGCTTCCTAAGAACCATTAGTAGTGTTAAAGTCGTCGGAAAATGGTAATCAAAACAGTTTACTTCCATAATTTGATGTATTTGAGTGAAAATGGATATTTAATGACGAGGAAAATATATATTTTTTGATTGATCAAAATCAATGTCAGGAACACATTTTTTTATGATGTTATAAAAGAGTCGTATGTGAATGCGTTCAATTTGAAAGGGGAAAGTGAAGCAATTATTTTTTATTTATTTACTAATGCAAATTATTTTGGAATAAATGCACTTATGAATCGATCACAATAAGGCCACCAATGTGAATTATGGAAGTAAACAGGGACGATTTAGATTCCATGTTGACTTTAAATAATCAAACCAATAACAATCATTCAGAACCAATCACAGCAGTTTAGTTGTGAACAGCGAGCATTATTTTCAGTCAGATGCACAATAGCTAAAACTACACACTTCCGGTCAAAAGCTTTTAAAGAATTTGTAATGTTGTTGAAAGAAGTGTATTCTGCTCACCAATGCTGCATTTATTTGATTAAAAACACAGTAAAAACTGTAATATTGTGAAATATTATTACAATTTTAAATAGCTGTTTTCAATGTGAATATATAATAAAGTGTAATTTATATCCTGAGATCAAAGCTGAATTTTCAGCATCATTACTCCAGTCTTCAGTGTCACATGATCCTTCGGAAATCACTCGAATGTGCTGATCTGATGCTTAAAAAACATTTATGATTATTATCAATGTTGAAAACAGTTGTGCTGCTTCATACTTTTGTGCAAACCATGAAACACTATCATTTAAAAGTTTAAGGGTAAGTAAAGTTAAAAAATTGATCAAAAATGACAGTAATAACATTTATAATGTTACAAAAGATTATTTTTCAAATAAATGCTGTTATTTTGAACTTTCTATTCATCAAAGAATCCCAGTTGCACCTCATTGCAGTACACAAGATCCAGGGGGCGGAGTCGGATCAGATCTGAGGGGTGGAGTTGGGTAGGTTTAGGGGTGGGGTTAGGGATCAGGGGGTGGAAATGGGTAGGAATAAGGAGGGTTAGGGATCGGGGGGTGGAGTTGGGTAGGTTTAGGGGTGGGGTTAAGGATCAGGAGCGGCGATTGATAGGATTAGGGATCGGGGCGGAGATGGGTAGGATTAGGGGTGGGGTTAGGGATCAGGGGGCGGAGATGGGTCGGATTAGGGGTGGGGTTAGGGATCGGGGGGTGGAGATGGGTAGGATTAGGGGTGGGGTTAAGGATCAGGAGCGGCGATTGATAGGATTAGGGATCGGGGCGGAGAAGGTAGGATTAGGGGTGGGGTTAGGGATCAGGGGGCGGAGATGGGTAGGATTAGGGGTGGGGTTAGGGATCGGGGGGTGGAGATGGGTAGGATTAGGGGTGGGGTTAAGGATAGGGAGCGGAGATTGGTAGGATTAGGGATCGGGGCGGAGATGGGTAGGATTAGGGGTGGGGTTAGGGATCAGGGGGCGGAGATGGGTAGGATTAGGGGTGGAGTTAGGGATCAAGGGGTGGAGATGGGTCAGATTAGGGGTGGGGTTAGGGATCAGGGGGCGGAGATGGGTCGGATTAGGGGTGGGGTTAGGGATCAGGGGGTGGAGATGGGTAGGATTAGGGGTGGGGTTAAAGATCAGGGGGTGGAGATGGGTAGGATTAGGGGTGGGGTTAGTGATCAGGGGGCAGAGATGGGTAGGATTAGGGGTGGGGTTAGGGATCAAGGGGTGGAGATGGGTCAGATTAGGGGTGGGGTTAGGGATCAGGGGGCGGAGATGGGTCGGATTAGGGGTGGGGTTAGGGATCAGGGGGTGGAGATGGGTAGGATTAGGGGTGGGGTTAAGGATAGGGAGCGGAGATTGGTAGGATTAGGGATCGGGGCGGAGATGGGTAGGATTAGGGGTGGGGTTAGGGATCAGGGGCGGAGATGGGTAGGATTAGGGGTGGAGTTAGGGATCAAGGGGTGGAGATGGGTCAGATTAGGGGTGGGGTTAGGGATCAGGGGGCGGAGATGGGTCGGATTAGGGGTGGGGTTAGGGATCAGGGGGTGGAGATGGGTAGGATTAGGGGTGGGGTTAAAGATCAGGGGGTGGAGATGGGTAGGATTAGGGGTGGGGTTAAGGATCAGGGGGCGGAGATGGGTAGGATTAGGGGTGGGTCTGAAGACTGGAGTAATGATGCTGAAAATTCAGCTTTGTTCACAAGAATAAATTACACTATATTATATATTCACATAGACAACATCTATTTAAAATTGTAATAATATTTCACAAAATTACAGTTTCTACTGTATTTTTTGAAAATATGTAAATTCAGCTTTAAACACAGGAATAAATTACATTTTAAAAATACATTCACATAGTTAGTTATTTTAGATCAATTAAATGCAGCCCTGGTGAGCAGAAGCTGTCTTTCAAAAACATAAAACAATCTTAATTATTCCAAACTTTTGACCAACTCAGTCTCTTTGCAGCTTGTTTCATTCTCCCAATGTGTTTGAAATGTTTGCTGCTGATCACAGCGCTCCATCATTAGTGTATGAAGGATTCCCGAGGCCTTCCGCTTCTCCCATCCCGCTCTTCCGACACGTCCTTCGTCGCCATAGTACGACAGCGAGCACGGAAATCAGCAGGAGGAATGCGACGGATCCCGCGATGATCCCTGCGCTCAGAGAAACCCGGTCCGGTTGCGGTGGATCGTATCGGGTACAGGACTTCTCACTGAGCCCTGCTTGATTCCCGGCCGCCACACACACCATCTCCCCAACTTCCATCCCAGGTATAACTCCATCCCTTAGATATTCCCCAAAAATATACGGCACCTTCCCGCCGTTCACAGTGACTTCATAATAGGTGACGTTGGAGCGAGGCGCGCACCAATAGACGACCACTTCCCCGGAGCCGTCCAACTTCATCTCGCGCAGTTTCGGGGTCTCGGGCCGTTCATCTGGACCCGTCAACCCAGGACACAGGCAACCCGTGCGCGCTGAAATCCTCTCGCAGGGGGTCGTTTGAACCACACAGGGGTCATAATCACAAGGTCGGGGCATCACACGAGAGGTCGTGACCCCGGGCGACTGGGGCGCGTGCGTCGTCTTTGAGACTTCCTCGTCGTAGTCGTCCTCGACTTCGATAATGCGAACGCGTGTGTGTGAACGCTGAAGCAATGACGGACTGACAGATGTGGAGTGAACACACTCCATCACGCTGAGGACGAGGAGGAACGTGAACTTTGACCCCGGCAACATCTCGAACCTGCAACACATAAAGGTTAAACAGGACACATAAACACATAAAGCACTAGCACATGCTCTTACGCTGCTTTTATGGTGTACACGAATGTTGTTTTAGGCATATTTTTATGTTGCTCAGCTGAAATAAAATGTTTAATATTGCATTTTATTTTAAGTAACAAAAATGTTTTTATACGGTATTTTATGGTTTTAGTTTTAGTTAACAACTATTGAACGTCATTTCATCTGTTTCTCCCCACTTATCAACAATCTCTCTCAGTAAACAGCCTGAAACATCAGGGTGTATTTTTAACACAGGACACACACTGTGCTGCTCACACACACATCACAACAGAACAAACCGCCAGTTACTGTGGAAACTGCTATGCCTTATGGGTAAGAGAAACCCTGCTCCCTCTGACTGATGCCAGCTGCCAAAACAATTCACAATTTACATCTTAAAGGATTAGTTCACTGTTAAAAAACTATTGCTGATAATTTACTCACTTTCTTTCTTTCTTCGGTCGAAAAGAAATATATCTATTTTCTCCATATAATGGACTTCAATGGGGTCCAAACGGTTCAAGGTCCAAAAGAGCTTCAAAAGGCTTTAAACGACAAAATGAGCGAATCCTTTATCGCGTCATTTCGTTCATTTGGTTCGTTGAATGAATGACCCAAAGGACTTGAAAAAAGATTTGTTCATTTTGATGTACGTGTTTGAACAGGAGAGTCACAAATGCTCATCACAGAACAGAGCAAGGCGAGCATTTGTGCTTATAAAACTTAAACTTTTTTATTTATTTATTTAATGAGCGATCATTTCGCTTGATAAGACCCTTATTCATCGTCTGGTGTCGTTTAAAGCCCTTTGAAGCTGCACTGAAACTCTCATTTGGACCTTGAACCGTTTGGACCCCATTGAAGTCCATTATATGGAGAAAATCCTGGAATGTTTTCATCAAAAACCTTCATTTCTTTCCAACTGAAGAAAGAAAGACATGGACATCTTGGATGACATTGAGGAGAGTAAATTACAACAATTGTAACCCGTGAACTGATAAAACAGGCGAATACACCCACAGACTATACGGCTGAAGGGAGGGACCCAAGCCAAATGATGACTCTTATGACTAAGCAACATGTATCCTAGCATAACAACGGCATAACAACTAATTTCATCTCCGCATCACACTGACAATCACCTAATATGCATAAATATCTAGATATCATTATAGTTACTATGGTAACACTTTACCCATAAGGTTCATCAGTTAACATGAACTATCAATAAGCAATAAAGTTATATATATATATACAGTATATATATATACATATATATATACATGAAGAGTTCGGATGCAAAAGCCACTAAGTGCCATTTAAAATTTTCATCTAAAATGATAATTTTTATCAAGTTTGTATATTTAAGTTCAATGAAATTTAAATGACAATTAATAGGTAATCTTCATTGCCATTTAAGTGAAATTACTGAATTTAAATATACAAGCTTGATAAAAATGATCATTCTAGAAGAAAATTTCAAAAGGCACTTAGAGGCTTTTGCATCTGAACTCTTCATATATATATATATATACACATATTTTACAAAGTTTTATGTTAGATGCGATTCATCGATTTGACAGCACTACACATTTTATTACAAGCAACAAAAATGTTGTTTTAATGTATTTTACTAAATTGACTAAAATGTCAAAATTGCATGAGAATACAAAAAAATACATAAAAAAAATATAATAATTTCTCAATGATACTAAAATAACACATTTGTTACAAATTTTTTGGAATTATTTTAAGAAATAAGAGCAAAATAACAGAAAGATTCCAAAACTTCTATATAGAATTATGCTAATTATTCCATCATTTACCGAAGTCACAATACTGGTTCCTGTGGTAAAACACACACTAACGTTCCTGTAATCCTGCAGTAAACCCTCATCATAAACGACTGGCGTACCTGTACGTCTGAACGGCTTCTGCTCACGTCTTCTCTCCGACAGACTTCTGCTTTATTCTTTCTCGTCTAATGCATTCTTCTTCTCCACCTTCCCTTTTTTCTTTCCTCTGAAGTCCCTCCCTCTGCACACCCCCTCACTCGTCTGGCCCTTGCAACATTTCCATCTACACTCTAAAAAATGCTGGGTTGTTTTAACCCAACTTTGGGTCAAATATGGACTAACCCAGCTGTTGGGTTAAATTTTTACATTACATTTTTAACCCAACATTTCGGGTTTGTCCATATTTGACCCAAAATTGGGTTAAAACAACCCAGCATTTTTTAGAGTGTAGCTAGGTTCATTCTCTCTCTCTCTCTTCACTGTCCTCCCCCTCCTCGCGTCTGTCTCTCGCCCTTCTTTTCAAGTGTGTTTGCTAGTCCCACTGAGTTTTGTGCTGCCCTGCATGTTAATGTCTCCAGCAGAAGCAACAGGAGACGTGCTGGAACGCATCTCTCTGTGTGTGTGTGTGTAGATGTGCAGGTTAAAGAAGTAGTTCCTCCAGTTTTCATATGCACAACAACTGTAAATGTCAACATGTGATTGTCAGAACAAAAAAAGTAGACCATACATAACGATATATCGGCCAACACATCAGCGTCCCGTTATTGGCCCAATAAGATGATTAATTATGGATTATTTCCTTCGGCTGAGACACTTTCATTTGCCGTAATTGTTTTAAATGGCTTGGAATCACTTCAAAAACGAAAATACATTTGCAGTTTACACTGTAAAAAAAATGGTTACTCAAACTTAAAAAATGAAGTAACCTGGTTGCCTTAAAATTTTAATCGAAATGGAAAAATTGAGTAAATTCAATGAAGGAGATTGATTTAATCATCAGAAACTCAAAATATTATGTTATCTGAACTACATAAATTATTTAAGTTGATTTGACAAAAGAAAAAATGTTGTGATTACAAAGTACATGAGATTATAATGAGAACACCATTATAACATGGTTTTATTTTTGTAATCAGGCTCTCAAAAATCGGCCGATATTTTAGTTATTCACTGTAAAAATGAATATGCTTTATCTAATCAATAAAACTGTGGCAACATATTACAAGCAATATTATTTATTAAATTGAACAAATTAGAATTGAGTAATAGTTAATCAAATTAACATTCTAATCAATTCTAATTTGTACAATTTAATTAATAATATTGCTTGTAATATATGTTGCCACAATTTTATTGATTAGATAAGCATATTATTTTTTTCAGTGTTGGCTTTCAAATATAATTATCGGTATTGGTTTATATCATTGCATCCCTACATGTTGTTAGTTTTTATGTGTGTTTATTGGGTGAAAACCTTTGCTAGTGCTGTGGAAGAATGGCTTAATTTGAGACATGTTTTAGTGTGTTTTAAATGTGAAAGTAACTTAAATTGAGAGTTTTGTAAAACTGACCTTAGTATTGAGGAATGTGTCCTAGCAAAACAAAACAAACAAAATAAAAAACTGTAATTCAACGTGTTTATTGTACATATTACAAGTCAATAACATATGTGTTTTGAAACGCATGAGAGGACACACTGACTAAAAGAAGTTGCTTTTTGGTTGAACTGTTCCTTTAAAAAAGCCCTTTTTATCACAAAAGCTCAGCTCATTATTTGCTCTGTTACACATTCCTCTCCTCCACATAATTGTATATGTCCAGCAGAGCATAATCCATGACACAGAGAGAGAGAGAGAGAGAACAAGATGGCTGATATTAATTTATATTGACCCCCATTGTTGTGTTTTCCAGGAGGAGGGGAAGAGGAAACATGTCCTTATATGGTCATGCTTTAAGAGGACAAGACTGTTCCTTTACCAAGAGTAAGAGCTGAATACACAAACACACACACATTCAAGTGAATCTCATGACATAAGGACAAATGTAAAGTCAAATTTCACCCCATACTCTAAAAAATGCTGGGTTGTTTCAACCCAAATTTGGGTCAAATATGGACAAACCCAAATGTTGGGTTAAAAATGCAAAGAAAACATTTACAGTTGAAAGTGAAAGTTGAAGTTGGGTTAAAATTTGAAATGACTTTTTTTTTTTAACCCATTATTTGGTTTGTCCATATTTTACCCAAATTTGGGTTAAAACAACCCAGCATTGTTTACACTCTAAAAAATGCTGGGTTGTTTTAACCCAACTTTGGGTCAAATATGGACTAACCCAGCCGTTGGGTTAAATTTTTACATTACATTTTTAACCCAACATTTTGGGTTTGTCCATATTTGACCCAAAATTGGGTTAAAACAACCCAGCATTTTTTAGAGTGTAGAGTGGCAAAATCAAAATAAGTAGAAGACAGAAGCTATTACACAGCAAAATCCCCAGTGTTAAATTAAAACTGAGAGTGTGAATTATATAAACTCTGAGGAGAGTGTTAAATGAAAGTTAATTAGATAATTAAGTGTATAATTGATTGAAAACAAGCAGAATCACTGAAGGAGAAAACCGCAATTTTAAGTCACCATTATGGTGATCAGTGTTCACTTTATTTGGGCTCTTGACCCTTAAATCACTAACTTTATATTTTGTTTGGCTGCTGTACATGAGTTATAACAGCCAGATGAATAAATAGAAAAGGTAACACCATCAGGTGTCTTCAATAATACTCACTTAATTAATTACTTAATTATCTCATTAACTTTAACACCGCTTCAGTGTTCATTTAACTCTACTCAGAGTTTATATAGCTAATTCACACATTCAGTGTTCATTTAACTCTGGGGATTTTGCTGTGACTCCTTACAATAAGGTCTCATTTGTTAATGCTACTTCATGCATTAGTAAACATGAACTTTATATTTTTATCAGTCATTTACCTTTATTAATATTAGTTAATAAAACTATAGTTGGTCATGTCAGTGCATAGTGCAATAACTAATATAAACAGATGTTGATTTAAAAATGTAATAGTAAATGTAGAGCATTAACTATAAGTTTTTCTAAGACATTTTAGCACATATTCCCACCAAATTCTCCCTACTGTAAAGGTAAAACGTTGCATTCTCATTAATTTAATGTGGGAAAAAAATATTTTATAATTTTTTACAAATATATTTATTAAATAATTATATTATTTATATATTGACATATTTATACACCATGGTAGTCTTTAGCTTATGCATATTCAATTATTACAGAATATATTTTACAGTCAAAATGTCAGTACTGAATCGAATGAGAATCTCCCTGAAAACGACAGGCCTTTTCCACGGGCTTTGTGGATGGTGTTGTTCTGGAGATGAGATTGAGATTGTCGGTTCTCCTTCACGCCCACATCCTGACTCAGAAACATCTCTCTCAGACCGCGACATGAATCACACAATCATGGGGAAAAAATCTGTGTCAGACATGCATGGTCATGTCAGGTGAACACTGTGTGTCTAAGTGTGTGATCAGGAAGACAAAACATGCATATTCACTGTCTGAACATTGCCATGCTTGTTCTCACTATATAGGGGTCGACGCCAGGGCTAATTGTCTCTGCATAGAAACATACATAAAGCGTTTACTAAACCCTAGTGAAAAAAACTATACCAAAATGTATACTAAGTATACCTAAAAATCACATATTCCTTGAGACTTACCGATATAAATAAAATTAAACTTTAAATCTTTATTGCACAATGCACTAAAACTATTAGCAAGGATATGATCACTGCATATCAGTCTTTAAATGCAAGATATGTAAGGTATTCCTAATTATAGTTGCACTTTTACACAATCACATTATCTTTAGTTGGACATCAGCACTATTTCTGGAAAGCTAAAGTGCATTAAGTACAAAATGAGTCGTTTTCAATTTAGCAGGCTTTAAGTATATCAATATTTTAGTATTGTATACTAAAAGCACAAGGTATTTATAATAAGTACACAAATATGTCAATGGCATGAAATAATGACTTAGCATGCTATTTTCAGCGTTATTGCCCAGGGAAAATATATGCAGTTTGCTGCATAATTTCATCCTGAACTCACACTGACCTTTAAAGCAATAAAATAATTATAAAGCACACAATAATTCATGAAACAGCAAAGATGTGAACGTTAATAATGCAAAAACACCCAAGTATTGTTTTGGCTCACAGAAATTATTATCAATCAATTAAACATAAGATATAAGTTGGGAACAATTAAGATTTTAGATTTTTTTTTTAAGGCAGCCTTCTCACCTAGTGAGAACATTAATATTGTGAAATATTCTGATAATAAGTGGGCATCAGATCCTCATATTAGAGTGATTTCTGAAGGATCATGTGACACTGAAGACTGGAGTGATGCTGCTTTGATCACAGGAATAAAATAGTTTAATGGTAACAATATATCACAATATTACTGTTTTTACAGTGTTTTGATCAAATAAATGCAGCCTTTGGTGAGCAGAAGAGACTTTTTTCCATAAACAAATTGAATTCTTAATTATTTCAAACTTTTGAGCGGTACTAGGCCTATATTTAAATATGCCCACGGTTTAAAATGTTCGGTCAACCGGTTAATTGGTTATAATTAGTTGAAGATGGGGTAGAATTGAATAAGCTTATGCTTCTTCCTACTTCTTTTCGGACAAAAATAGTTTTTTTGTTTTTATGTTCGAAATAAAAACTTTTCATTCATTCAAATATTTGTGCAACTTGGTTTTTCAGTCAAAACATTGGTACATAAAGCCCTTGTGACTTCTTCGCCATGTGACAGCATGCCCTAACCCAAACAGACGGACTCCTACGGGAAACATTACTGGTTTCTTGTGGTTTCTATATGTTAAGTTCTCAGATTATTCACAGACTGATTGTATCTTTGATGACGCTTAATTCGCTCGCCTACGGGGTCAGTCACAATACTGAAAATAAAACCTCTCTCTCAGTTCATAATGTCTCATTCCTCCACCCACTTCTTCCTGAAGACCCCCATCTATCCTTCAGTCTCTATCTCTATTAAAAGAATGTAAATCCATAGGGAATAAGCAGGCCTCCTGACCTCCTCACCTTTGCTCCAGTCTCACACTCGATTTCGATTCCACAGAGACGGAGACGTCACAGGAAAAGATGTCTTAAATTTCAGACAGCTCATAATATTACTAGCCAGAGTATGAACAGTGGAACAGAACTGTGCAAAACACACTGACGCCGTTGCCAAGGTGTTGCTATGTTGTTGTTGTTGGGCTACTAGATTGTTCTGGATGTTGATTGCTTAGTCATTTATAAATGTAAACTGTATTATTGGAATTAAAATCTCAACTGCTCATTGTTTTTTTATTTTGTTGCATAACTATATTGTCACCCAGCCCTTCCCTTCCTTATACTGGACGATGATGTTGCTGAAACATGGAGACAGCACTATAGATCCCTCTTTAAAGGAGTAGTTCACTTTTAAAAACACTTTTGCTGATAATTTACTCACCCCCATGTCATCCAAGATGTCCATGTCTTTCTTTTTTAGTCGAAAAGAAATGAAGTTTTTTGATGAAAACATTCCAGGATTTTCTCCATATAATGGACTTCAATGGGGTCCAAACGGTTCAAGGTCCGAATGAGAGTTTCAGTGCGGCTTCAAAGGGCTTTAAACGACACCAGATGATAAATAAGGGTCTTATCTAGCGAAACAGGCAGTCATTTAAAAAAATTTTTTAAAAAGTTTACGTTTTATACGTTTTGTGATGTGCGTTCGCTACTCTCCTGTTCGAAATTGTTCATCAAAATGAACAATTCCTTTTTCAAGTAATTTGGTTCACGAAATAAGATAAGACCCTTATTCAACGTCTGGTGTCGTTTAAAGCCCTTTGAAGCTGCACTGAAACTCTCATTTGGACCTTGAACCGTTTGGTCCCCATTGAAGTCCATTATATGGAGAAAATCCTGGAATGTTTTCATCAAAAACCTTCATTTCTTTTCGACTGAAGAAAGAAAGACATGCTGGATGACATGGGGGTGAGTAAATTATCAGCAAAAGTTTTTTTTAAAAAGTGAACTACTCCTTTAATTGATTAAAACATGATCCACATGTGGAGGACTTTGCTATGACTCTATAGTATTCGGACACTTGAGGTATTTGATGCCATATGAAAATGACCTAATAACAAAGCATGGCATTGTTTTTATAACAGCAGAGCATCTGAAAAATGCCAGTCTTAGGCTTGCTTCCCTCCTAGCAATCAACTTTACTGGTTTGTTGATCCATGGCATAGATTCAATGTTATCTATTCTGCTTGTCCTAGTTATTAAAGCAGCACTTTTTCCAACCTTTATAATATTTGTCCAAAACCCTTGAGATGGTACATCGCTTTACAATAGGTTGAATGACAGGTCTGCCATAGCCTGATGTGGTCTCAAGACATAATTAAAATGGTATCGATATGTGTGTATCCCCTGGTGACAGATTTTACGACAGGAGTACAAGACAATACTGTTTCCCAGCTGTAGGGGGAGCCCGAGAGCAACATTTCAGAAGTTACCAAATTCTGTAGGAGCCATACATCCTACCTTATTTAATTTTAAATACAGTTTATTGTGTATTGTTAATTGTGTTTATTTCTCTGAGTGTGTGTCCTCTATAGGTGAGTTGTATAAAGTTGTATAAGCCACCCCTGACAGGATGGGGGCGCTGCTGCACACAGTCTTTTGACCGTGCACATGAAGCAACAAACCGGCCTAAAAGTTGTTTGTTTTGTTTGTTTATGTTACAATGCATCTTTATTTTTGATTTAATACACTTCAGTTATTTGTTTGGAACATCAGCACGCCTCTCTGGATCTATTCATGGCACTTTGTATGCGTCACAATCAAAGCATCCGCATCTCCCACAGTGGACGAGACACTTGTTTTCACCCCTACAAGGGCAAAGCTGGAAAAGTTGCCTGGATAATTATAGACCTATAGCATTGGCCAGTATCTTATCCAAGGTAATGGGGAAAAATCCTTGATAGAGTGAGTGGGTATAGGCTATCTCTTCCCTTGGACTTAAGCCAAACCAGACATGTGTATTTATGCTCTTAAGGAAATAGTGAATTTGTATAGGCTAAAAAATGTCACTATTTTCATGTGTCTTATTGATGCCTCCAAAGCATCTGATCGAGTGACTCACAAACAGGTCTGTTCAAAGCTTACTGTACACCACTTTATACTGTCCATCAGCATGCAGTTACAGTAAAAGTTGCCTACAATGATGCAATGATAAATTTACCCAGAGGAGGGAGTGCTAGTCAGATGTTTGTATCTGTAGGAGTAATCACACTGTACTAAGCACTTTTAATAAATCTGATGTTTGTGTTTATGCAACGTCTGGATGAGTCTAACAACAGTATCATGGCGGCACTCTCACATCCCTGAGGGAACACATCCAGACACATCAGACTGAGAGTGCATTGGATGATGGATAGATAGATAGATAGATAGATAGATAGATAGATAGATAGATAGATAGATAGATAGATAGATAGATAGATAGATAGATAGATAGATAGATAGATAGATAGATAGATAGATAGATAGATAGATACATAGATAGATACATAGATAGATAGATATATGAATGGATGGATGTATATATACATGGATAGATAAATATATAGATAGATAGAAGATAGATATTTATATAAATAGATGGGTGGATGGATGGATGGATAGATAGATAGATAGATAGATAGATAGATAGATAGATAGATAGATAGATAGATAGGTAGATAGATAGATAGATAGATAGATAGATAGATAGATAGATAGATAGATAGATAGATAGATAGTCTCAGAGTTTCCCCACATGGATTACTAACACATCTACATCTATGAATAATGATCTCATGAGTGTGACTGTATCAATAATCCCCTGAGAATGACGTCACTGCGGCCAAATGCTACATTTGTTTCTGTACATCGTATTTTTGTGTTATCATACTTCTCCTGTCCTGCATATCTGTGGCTGTCACTTTCTTTCACAGTGTTCAGAGTACATTCCCACTGTCCCCGTTCCTGACTTTATTTATGGATTATTAGATGCTCCAGTTTTCTGTTTGGCTTTGGTTGCAAATGTTTTTGACCTTTTTTATTTTGATTGAAATGGTTCTTTTTTTGTTAGTTGTATCCAGTTTGATTTGTGAGAACTCGAGACAATATTTCAAGGAAGTCTGTGCATATTTAGCCTACACATATTTCATTCATGTTACTAAAAACAGAAATGGAAAAAAGGAAGAATGGAAACTATCTAAGCAATAGTCAGTTTCTCTTCCCCATATTATTTCAATTCCAAATAAACTCAGACTTACACAGACTCTGCTGTCACAATGAAAAGGTGTGGGTTAAATTTCAGAAATTGGACGAAGCTTATTTCAAATGGAAAATGTCCTCAACGTGTCAATGACATGATTATGAATTTAGTTCCCTAAAATCTCCAGTAAGCGATCAGTGTAACTGTCATAATAAAATAATCCCAGCTAATAAATTATAGTTTAAGACCCTGATCTTGACTTTGGGACTTTGATGAAATCAAATAAGCGTGTTGACTCGACAAATAAGCAAATAACAAGTTTATTGGTGGATCGCGCCCTCTACTGGACAAAGCGTGTAAGAGTTCTGTCATCTTACAGTCAGGAAAAACATCTCAAATCATCGCTTTCTCTTCTCTCAGGCTGTTTTAAAAGGTAGTGACCTGTTCATGTGTTTCATCAGGGCTCGTATATTAATCTGTGCTGCTCTCTAGTGGTCAACAGCGGTCAGAGCTGAGCTGACACACACAGTCACACACACACACACACCTGGGCTACACATTTCAGCAGCCTATGTGAAAATACAAGCGAAGAAATTATATAAAGCCTATTAAATTGACTTCCAAAAGTCATTCATATTCATATAGTGCGATGCAAAATATGTGGATGTCTGCAAAAGCACAGATAAATAAAAATAGGCGATACTTAGCCTAATTGTTTTAGATTTTAAAAAAAGCTTAAACATTGTAGCTACTGTGAAGCTGGATATTGTTTGCATGTGGGAAGTAGCTACGCATATGTATAGAAGGTTGTGTGTGCAGTGTGCGCGTGTGTGTGTGTGTCCCTCTGGTCACATTAGAAGCATTACTGTACAGGGAAGCGCGTCACGGATCCTCCCCCTCCATACCATAATAACCCGCCATGGCTTCCCAAACACGCCTCTATATGCACCGATTCCACAGCGACAAAACTCTCAACCGCGGTCCCGGAGAGCGTTCAACGCGATGCCCTTGACCTATTTATGACCTGGAACTGTCTGATTTAATGCCTCGCGTTGATGGGTTGTGCACTTGCCGCTGCACCGGCCGTGACATCATCAGACGCCGTGCTCACCGGATCGCTCGGTTTCATCCGTCACAGTGAACGACACGACTGTAAATGTGCCAGGAGGAACGCATAAAACTGTCCGCCTGCTGCTCGCGCGCGTCATCTATACAGTTCCCCGCGCGCTTCCTTGTTTCAGGCCAATTGCGGGACGGGCTGAAGTCACGGAGGAGGGGTGGTCTCCGGTTCCGGTTCTTTCCGTAATCCTGCGCCGGTGGAATTTTAAATCCGTTCCTCCAGCGGGATCTGCTCAATGGAATTCTTTGGAACGCGCAATTGTTTCGTTGGAACATTCGCGGAATGCGCGGTGTTGTGGTTAGAACGTTTAATTGATACATTGTGACACTCGCAGACGGAGCATTGTTTAAAACGCTCAACTGTTAAATTGTAACATTTGCGGTATGACGTTATGTTTAGAACGCTGAATGAATAGGTCAGCGCCGTTGCTTTTGGAGCGTTTAATTGTTTGCTACACTGTAACTGTAAAAGTGTGCAGAGCAGCCCACCGGGATCCGGTGTGAATATTCAACAAATGCTAGAGGAGGAGTCGGTGCACGATAAAAGGGATGTGAACCGAGAGCCCGGAGCTTTAGACTCAGTTTAAAGCGCGCGCTCCGTTTGTTCTTCTGTACGAGTGATCTCTCGTAACAGGATTTGGGCATTATCGATCGGATTAGCAGTGATCATCCATGCAAAGTGACACGAGATTGACTGGGCTTCACGTATAGTTTCAGATCTCTGACTAACTCCTGAGTGGATTTATTTCTGTTCGGTTCTGAAGCTTATGATAAAAGAGTTATTCAGGAACCATTTCCGTGTAGGATGCACCCAGAAAACAATGAAACCCCCGCGGGAGCAGCCAGTGCGACACCCGGTTCGGAGGAACCCCAGGCTGGACACACGGAGCATCTCTCCCCCCCTGTGATGGAGCTCACAGACCCGCAGGAGGACGAGGAGCCGGAGCGTAAGCTCTCCCCGGAGGACAGCACGGTCCAGCTGATACAGACCGGCGCCAGCAAGCGTCCAGCGACGCCGCCCGCCACACACCCGGGCCCGGGGTTCGTCCCCCCGGAGGGAGGGTTCGGCTGGGTCGTGGTGTTTGCTGCCACATGGTGCAACGGGTCGATTTTCGGCATACAGAACTCATTCGGTATTCTGCACATGATGCTGTTGCAAGACCATCAGGAAGTCACGGACCAGGCGTCTCAGTTTAAAGTGGGTGAGTTGAGTCTTCTGTTTGTTTCACTAAGTGTTGGCAGTGTGAGGTCAAAGGAGATTCCAGGCACACTTGATCCTGAGAGGATTATGGGATCAAACCTGGTGTGTTTCGAGCCTCAGAAGAGAGTCCGGTGGCATTCGCCTGAAGCTGAGGGACACGCCCACTCACACACACACACAGGCACGTGCAGAGGGGGGGGCGTTGGGTGCTCGAGCACCTGCCCTTTTGCCACTTGGTGCCCAAAGTGCCCTTTTGTCAAGACAAAATTTCCTCTCCTTTTTTTTGTATTTAAAGGCACTTTTGTGGATGCCTGCCCCATCTAACTAGTAGTAAAATGAATGAATAATAATTTAGCTGTAAATAAAATGACCCACATGATGACCTTTCACCTGATTCCTCACGCTGCACGCGCATTTTTTAATTTCGCGCGGCTACGCGCAATCGCGCATTCCCAGAGGATATCTTCAAGTCTTGCGGCTGCTGGTAAGTTGTGTTCTATTCTCAGCGAAGTGATTTTGATGTTTGTTTACTTATTATTATTATTTTACTAGAACGACGTGAAGAGAGCATGCAGAGAAATCTTGTTTGTATTGCTGTGTGTAGGCTGTAGAAGTAACGTTAGCTTGCTGTTTGAGGGAGAAAACTTTCACGGGCGTGAAGGGGTGTTATTTGATTAAAAACTATTATTTGTACTTTAAACTATTAATATTATTACAGTATTTATTTAAAAAATTATTTTCACATAAAAAATATTATCACAACTCTGGTAAGTTATCACATAGGCTTACCAGTTAGTATCTTATGATTTGTGTGCAGAAGGCTCTGTGAACATCTGCCCTAGTAACGTTACTATTATATACTATTATTGTATTATTATACTATAGCAGCCTGGGTAGAATCTGTAGCTTTAGCAGGTCAGTGGACTAGTGAGCCAGTTCCAAACACTGTCAGCAATCTTTACATCTTGTCATGGTCACATAAAAATGGTTTAATCAGCTAATAACCTATATTTCTGTTTATTTTTAATGTCTACAGTCTCAGATCAACTCCAGCAGTATCAGCAGCAGCAGCAGTAACAACATCAACAGCAAAGGCAGCAAACTCACTTAATGACTTGAGTAAGAATTTACCAGAACAGGCATCACATTAATGTTAAAAATCTTGTAAAGTATTAATTGCTGTTTCTGTTTGCTTTGTTTTTATTTTCATTGTATAAAATGTAACTCTTGTATTTTTGTAAATCACTTTTTGCCATGAAAATAGCCACAGATGCTGATATGCCATTAAATAAAACTATACTCTACTGCACGAAACTTGGGCCAGGTTGATTTTGTCCTATACAGTTCACTATAACAGCTGTTCTTTATTATTCTGTATAACAGAGAAGAAAAAGCCATCAGGTTGGGGCAACTTAAGATGCTTCAGTTTCTAATCCCAGAGTTATATATAAATATATAAATTATTTTTTTTAAATTTTAAACTTTAAAATTGTCTTTTCTGTTCTGTTTCTTTTTCAAAACTGCATCAATGCATTTGCTGCTGTATCGATGCAGAATCATCTGTATTGATATATTACTGTATTGATATTTTGAGCACAGCCCTATAAAGCCTTGTTTCCATGTGCCCCATTTTATACTTTGAGCACCTGCCCCTCC
The DNA here is from genome assembly GCF_016745375.1 of Pimephales promelas. Next base: position 2,352,920 of record NW_024121754.1, read on the forward strand.
AGAGGTCTCTGCACGGCCCTGCACACACACACACACACACACACACCAATGGCACCTGCTTCCACATCAGCAGGGACATGATGACAAACTCAATGAAGTAGTGGTCCTAAGATTTTTAATTGTATCTTCTGCTCACCAAGGCTGCATTTATTTGATCAAAAATACTGTAAAAGTTCAATATTATTATTAGGGATGCACGATATATCGGCCACATTATCGGTATCGGCCGATAAATGATCATTTTTATATCGTTATCGGCCCAACAAGGACATTTAGCCGATGTCTAAAAGCCGATAACTAATGTGTTATTTCTTTCAGAGGCGCTTTAGATGTGCACTGTTCAACATGATGCTTTTAAATTGCTCACTTTAAAAAAGGAAAATCCAGTTAAAGTGCAAAACGTGCAGCGCAAGTCTGTCATATCGGCTACACAATATTAAAATAAGAACATCATAATTGTGTTTGTATCTTGACTTTTAATGAGGAGACTTTTTTTTTTATAATCAGGCTCTCAAAAATTGTCTAAAAATTTGGATTTAGATTTATCGGCCAATATATCGGTTATCGGCTTTCAAATATAAAGAATTATCGGTTGTCGGCCAAAATTGTCATATCGGTGCATCACTAATTATTATAACTGTTTTCTATGTGAATAAGCTGTAATATTCATGTGATCAAAGCTCTTCAGCTCTTCAAAAGTCTGTACTGTCACATGATCCTTTAATAATCTGTTAAAATACCTGCTGTTAACAGTTTTTACTTTTTTTAAATAATTTCTGTGGGCACAGAGGACTCAGGTGTGATCCTAATTTTTATTTATTATAAATGTTATATCACTGTCTTCGATAAAGTTTTGTCTATCCATTTATGGTGTTGTTTTTTTATTTTGGTGGTATTTTTTAATTTATTTACTTCAAAAAGTATCATATTTTCTATGTAAATTATGCTTATTTTTATGTTTTATTTTTTTTTAAATTTTTAACTACATTAAAATATCATTCCAATAAGTTCTTAGAGCTAAAACCTAAAGATGAAGTGACTTTGCTGTTATTTTGGCTTATTTTAGACTGCTCTAAATTACAGTTTTTCCCATTCATTTCTATGAGTGCCCATTTTTGACCCAAATACAAGATTTTTTTCACCCACTTAACATTGTAGAAAAAGTAGCCAAGTCTTGTACCGCTCAGATCAAGGGAAGTATTTTTAAAAATAAATCAAAAGTATTTTGCCCACATTTGTCCAGAATACGGTTTTAGGGTTAAAATGATACATTTTTCAGGATTCTTTGATTAAAAAGTCAAATTTCAAATCAAAATCTTTTGTAATCATATAAATGCCTTCACTGTCACTTTTGATTAATTTAATACATCCTTGCCTTTTTGAAATCTAAAACAAAAACAAGTCACCCTTAAACCGAACTTTTGAAATTCATGAATTATGAAAACATTGATAATAATCCGAAATGTCAAATCATCACATTAGAGTGTTTTCTGAAGGATCATGTGACACTGAAGACTGGAGTAATGATGCTGGAAATTTACATATGCTTATTGTATTTAGTTCATATTGACTATACCATATAATTAGAGTGACAATAAGAGTGATTGCCATTTCTTGAAAGTTTATTAAAAATTGGAAACTGGTGCTGCTGGTGATTAATTTGAATGTTCGCAGTTATTTATATTACAGTTTTTCTCAATTGCTTAATCACTATAACCAGGCTTTTGAACTAAAATTTCAAAACCATAATGCCATTTATCAAAAAACACACCCATTTCCCTAAACTATAAACACTATTCAGAATTGTTAAACAATCACTGCAAAACTCTACACACAAATCCCTTAATATTTCATTGCCTAGACCATGTGGTCATTTAGAAAGCACTAGCATTCAATATTGTTCACTCAAGTCAGCTTCAGCTCAATTAGCACACAAGATGAGTCACAATTTAACACACATCAATCAGAACTTTCAAGATGCCTAAAAGTGCCAAAGTCAGTTCATCAGAGTTTGGGAACAATGGATCCACAAAGAAATGAAGGAAGAGGTCGAGGAGGAAGAGGAGGACATGGTGACGGACTTGGTAGAAGAGTTGGTGGTGGAGCAGGAGGAGACAAGCAGTCTCGGATGAAACTAGAGCCACTTTAGTTGATCATGTCCTTGTCCATATGACAATGAGGGAGGCTGGACTGGACAAAGAGTACAGCCTAATTTGAGTCGGTTCACCGTCGCCTCCAACATCAGAACTTTCAGGGAGAAAAACAGGAAAACGAGTGGATCAGGCATGCAAGAGGATTTTACCATTAGACAGGAGGCTGAGGCAGAATAATCCTTTTTTGTGCGTGTGTGTGTGTGTGTTGTATTGTGTTGTACATGTGCCAAATGTATTCACTGGTTGTATATTTTGTTCATCACGTGAAAAGGTTTGTGAGGAGGGAAAGCACAAGTAACATAACTGAGCAGTTTTGGAAATGTTGTTTTGACTTTATTGCAGCAGTGTGTTAGACTATGTTGTAGTGTGTGTTATTTTGAGGGCTTGTGTGTCCTGTCTGAGGGCAAAGTTTGGTTTTTCAGCAGCGAGAGTGAGTGGTTTTTCTCATTTTGACCTGAAAATAGGTTGTTTTGGTAAACTGGGTGAGGCGTTATGCATTTGTGTTTGCTGTTTTGAGAATAAGAGGCATAGTTTCAAGAAATGTGTTTAAGCAATCAAGAAAAACTGTAAATATGTTGCGCAGGAGTGCACGATAAAGCCATGCCAGCAGCTCTAAACCAGAGAAAGGGATTAGTTCCAGTTTGTGTGTCATGAACCATCCTGAACCTGTGTGTGTGTGTGTGAACCCAACAACCCCTGAGCTCACTCCTGATGTGCTGCCCAGACCCACCTGAGGGACCCAGCGCGATGGTAATCTCGCAGCCGCGGGACGTTTGCAGGAGATCTTGATCGTTTTACGACCTGTAATGTTTACACTCTCGCTCCACTGTTTACCTCTGAATATGAATAGAGTTGGAGCCGCAGGAGAAGAGGAACGAGTGTTTTGAGGAGCTAATGAGCTTTCTAATGAGTGAGATAGTTTGTCTTCTCTCTTGTGCTGCTTTATGAAGAGAGACTGTGAAGAATGAAAGTGTGTACAGGAGTTATGTGTGCCAGTGTTGACTATCAGTGTTGTAGTCGAGACCACCTCACTCGAGTCCGAGTCTAGACCGAGACCAGAGACGGTCGAGTCCGAGTTTTTTTTTTACCGAATTTACTTAGAGTTTAAAAAATATGATCAGTTTAGGGTAAAAAGGCCACTAGTAGGTGGTGTTAAAAGCAATTTTATTACAATTTGTCATGCGCAGTTGCGCACTAGAAAATCACCAATCACTGGGCGTGTCAATCAATTTAAAGAAATATTTTATTAACACACATTAATAATCATGAGAAATATTTTATATTGAACTCGAGTGGACTCGGGAATAAGTCCGAGTCCTAAAAAAAAAAAAATGTTCGAGTACGAGTCAATTCCGAGTCCAAATGCACACGAGTCAAGACCAAGACCATTAAAATATGGTCTCGAGACCGAGTCCGAGTCTCGAGTACTACAACACTGTTGACTATTGTGTGTGTGTGTTTGTGTGAGAGAGAGAGTATGTGTGTGTGAGAGAGATAGTGAGTGTGTGTGTGAGACAGAGAGAGAGTGTGTGATTACAGTTTTTTCCAATTGCTAACACACTTTAAACGGACACAGAGCAAAACTTCTTCTCAAGTTTCCAAAACTCTAAACACATTTTCTGCTTTACACACATTTTGCATTTCAAAATGCCACTTTTTAAATGCACTGAACACAACTCTCTGCATAAGACACACCAATCTGACATAAAGTCACATGTTTGCCATTTCAAAACACTATACCATTCAAAATAACACTACATGAGCTAATTGGCCAATTACATGTGCCATCTGGCCACCTCAATGGTTAATTGTTAACACTTCAATCAGGATGTAAGCACTATAAACACTATAAAACTATAAAAAATGATTTTTCTTGCCACTTTTTTTCACTGTAATATATTTTCTTTTTCAGTTTACTGTTTTTTGTAAGTAATTTTTTTTCAGTCCCATATATAAATATTTCTGCTGTGCATATGTTGCATTGACTTGTTTACTGTAGTGAAAAAGTACATTACTGTAAAATGAAGTTTCAACAGCATGTGTGTGTCTGCAAATATTTCTGTGCATGTGAACAGTCCGATACATATTTTAGTATTATGGCAAAGCATACTAAAGATAGGAGTGCTTGTTTTCAGTGTGTGCCAGTTCATGCAAAAGTTTGATTTTGATAATGCTGTGTGTAGTTTCGGTTGCAGTGCTTCATTTTGCAGGATATATGTGGTATTTTGCAGTTTGGGTGTGGTTTTGTGAAATGTGTTGAGTATTTTGATAAAACCAGACTAGTTTGCAAAATTGTGTGTTAGCAATTGGAAAAAAAACTGTAAGTGGATGTGAGATTATAAGTGAGAGTGTGTGTGTGTGTGAGAGAGAGAGAGAGTGAGTGTTTGTTTGTGTGAGTGGGTGGGTGAGTAAAAAAAACAAGGTGAGTGAGTGTGTGAATGTGAGTGAGTGAGTAAAAAAACAAGGTGAGTGAGTGTGTGTGAGTGATTGAGTGAGTGTGTGTGAGTGAAAAAAGTCAGCAAAGCCCTGAGGATTTGTAATGAAGTACCCGTGCTCTCCTCTTCCCTCATTGGCCTCTCAGTGTGACCTCGCTGTAATCTGCTGTGGTGTAATGGGGGATTGGACTGGTCCGAGAGGGGTCATGGGTAGTGTGAACATGCAGGGATTAAAGGGGCGTGTCCAACACCCCCCACACACTCACAATGGTTCGGCCTGTCCAAACACGCACATACACTGATGTTTAATCTCAACAGGGGATTACAGACTCTCATACACAACTTCACATGCAGACCAACACAAAAACAACTCGGAGAAAAATAAACTAGGGCTGTTAAACGATTAATCGCGATTAATCGCATCCAAAATAAAAGTTTGTGTTTACATAATATATGTGGGTGCACTGTGTATAATTATTTTATATATATATATAAATACACACATGCTTGTATATATTTAAGAAATATTTTCATGTATATAGATTTATATATAATTTATATAAATAATATACATGCTCATGATCCCTTTAATTTAAAGGACAATGCAGATGGGCAGGGACACTGAGCGTCATTGGCCGCTGTAGTTAACGTATACAACGCCCATATAGTTTCCTGAACGTCACAGTTTTACATTTTCCATCTCTCTCTCTTTTTATTGTCCTCACTATCTCTCTCTCCCTATGTGTCCCTGTGCAGAAGGACGGCTGTAACGCATAGACTGCGATCATGTTACCTCTATGTATATCTGGACCGCATGAACTCGGATGGTCTCCACTCGCTCTCCTGGGCCGGATTAAGAGTTCAGAGGAGTCTTGTAGTATAGTTTTACTGACTTAAAGAAGTAGTTCACTTTTAAAAAAAAACTTTTGCTGATAATTTACTCACCCCCATGTCATCCAAGATGTCCACGTCTTTCTTTCTTCAGTCGAAAAGAAATGAAGGTTTTTGATGAAAACATTCCAGGATTTTCTCCATATAATGGACTTCAATGGGGTCCAAACGGTTCAAGGTCCAAATGAGAGTTTCAGTGCAGCTTCAAAGGGCTTTAAACGACACCAGACGATATCTACGACCCTTCGTGTCATGACTCGAAAAAAGATTTGTTCATTTTGAGTTCAAACAGGAGAGTCATGAACGCGCATCACAGATCAGAGCAAGGCGAGCATTTGTGCTTATAAAACTTAAACTTTTTATTTATTTTTGAAATGGCCGATTTTTTCGCTAGATAAGACCCTTATTCATCGTCTGGTGTCGTTTAAAGCCCTTTGAAGCTGCACTGAAACTGTCTTTTGGACCTTTAACCGTTTGGACCCCATTGAAGTCCATTATATGGAGAAAAATCCTGGATTTCCAATATTTCTTTTTTCGACTGAAGAAAGAAAGACATGGACATCTTGGATGACATGGGGGTGAGTAAATTATCAGCAAAAGATTTTTTAAAAGTGAGCTACACCTTTAAGACTGCATATAAAATGTCAAGTGTATATGATTATGATTATGACTATGTTTCTCTTATCCCAGCCTAGTTTGCAGAGACAACTACTCTGTTTGTTAGCTGTTGTTTTATGCAGTAATAGGATTATGATAAATGTGTTTGACTGGCTGATTGAGTCTGCTTGAAACCGGACATTATAAGATTACTTATAAAGTATTTTAAACTTGCAACTAAAAGTCTGCATGCACAATCCTTTCCTTGCTGCAGGTGAAATGAGTTGAAGACTGAGAACAGTAGACAAGTGTTGGTGAAAGTAACTGATATGTAACACTCGCGCATCCGAATAGAGACAGCAAGACTATGAATATGTGTGACCGATGCCTTAAACATCAGTAGTGCATATTCAGTCACCTGTTGTTTTCGTTCATTCGTTCATTCGTTCATTCATAAGCTCTGAGACATTTTTGCTTGCAACTTTTAAATCTTTATGCTTTATGTCAGAAACGAATTAAAATCTTTTTTAGCAATACGCTTAAAATTAAACAAAGAATGCATTTCTGCAATGTTTTATCATATTGACAAAAGACTTTCTATGCATCATTGTTAGGATGACCTTTCTCTGCACGCCACAGTTGTGTTTCTGCATATTTAATTACTTTTGTACAATGGATGAAATGCAAATCACAGCACACAGGCAAATAGTTTTAAATGGAAATATGCCTGACTCTTAAAAAATGTTTGTGTGTACATAAAATTACAGAATTGACCTTGTGGTGTCTTTTGCAAAAAAAAAAAAAACATTTACACCTTAAATGTAAAGTTACCGCAAATAACCATTTTGGGTTCCTGAACCTTTCAGGGATCAGTTCTTAAAGGTGCATTGAGCAAGTTTCTGAGTTTTTGCAGAACTACGCCCCCTCTGGCGACAAGCGAAACTGCAATGCTGTTCATAACCAAAGGAGCCGAACACATCTTTTGTTACGGTCATTATGTCTTCAGAGGTATTAAAGTTTGCCAATTTGAGGCATTTGAGTAAATTACACACTTATATGTGTGTGAGGGGAGAAGAAAACTTTGGTTTCCATCTATCTCCATGTTGCACTGTTTTATGTGCTTACTGTATCCACTTATGATTGTATTATTATGGAAACACGTTCATGAACAATATAAGTTATTACTTTGTATTGGACCCGTTTGAGCCCTAGAGCCGACCAGAGATCTCTCCATTTGTTGAAAGCCTTCCCGATAATAATAATAATAAATAATAAATAAATAATAATAATAAAAATGTATTTCTTCAGCACATTTAAACACAACACGAGTTGACCAAAGTGCTTTACAGCATCCACATTTCAAAAACGTAAAAAAGACATTTTTATGCCGATTTTGTCTCTCGTCTTATTCCGACGCCTGACGCTGGACAACAGTTTTATTTGCTTTGTCTTACGTGGAGTTTGCGTTGGGGTTTGGAATGAACTACAAGCCGGTCTCTTTGAATCCATCGTCTACTTTTGAGGAAAGTTGACTAAAGTTTTGTCGCTCGAGTCGTCTTCGCTGATACAGAGAATGGCGGCGAATACACAAACCTGCCAGACAACGCTAGGTGAGCGTGAACGCGCATGACGTCACGCCCACTCTCAAATCCGTCCCGAATCCCTCTTATTTATTTTACTGTACAGGATTATAGAGGCAATCGCAGTGATCAGAGAAGGGCTCATTTCAATGGCGCAAGTGACAATACTATTCAGAGCTGGACAAAAATTGCAAACATACTGTTAGAAGAACTAAGACTAAGATCTCCCTCTCTCTGTAATTTTATATATATATATATATATATATTATTTTTTATACATTTTTTATTTTTATATATATATTTTTAACATTAAAAGTGGCATAATGTACCTTTAAAATAACCTTTTTTTTTCTTAGTGTGAAGAACATAATCTAAAGAAGAACATTTTTCCACTTTTGTGGAATGTAAAGATTCCATTGAGATTAAAGGTTCTAAATGGTTCTAAATCATTCAAATCTCATAAAACTAGCTTTTAGATTAGCAAACCATTATTTTCACTGATGATCACGTGCACTTTTACACAATATTGTGTTGATATTTCTGAAGTGTGCCAGATTTGTGTTGCCTCTCATTGGACGATTAAAGTATTTTCCCGCCATTATGTGCAGCTGGGGAGTGTGTGTGTGTGTGAGCTGAATGAGCAAGTTCGCAATCATTTTTTGGCTGGATTTGAGGGACGCTCTGTCAGTTTAATAAATACCCGGAGGCAAGAGATGAGAAATGTTTCCCCTGCTGCTCTTGCACATGTAACATTGATTATCAATGTTGACTGTTCACATATATTGTTGACTGGATAGACGCGTTGGATCCCAGCCACGGCTCTCAGTTGCTTTCAAAGCCAGCGTCACCATAGTGAAATATTCCACTCTGCATGTCAATGACCCAGGAGGGAGGGAGCTGTGAATACATCTGAACTGGAGGAAAAGTTATTCAGGCTGTGAACATGTTAACTGATTCATTTAAACATTTTCAGTACTTTTCCTTTTGGATTTTAGGATATAAAGACAGATATTGCATACTGTTCATGAAACATGGCAGACCTTTACTCTTTCTAGAGTGGGAGAATCCTGATATGTTGATCTTAATCTACTGAGAGTGTCAGAAATGCACTGATCTCTGCTGGATTATGTGATCAGAAGTGTATGAAGTAGAGAAATTGGCTGACAGATGAGAGATTTATTAAAGTCCCCCTGTAGTCAATCATTTTATCCCTTAAAAACTCGTCTTTTATCACCAAAATTACACATTTAAATGTTTTTTCCTTGAAAAAACAAACAAATCATGCCTTAAAATAGCTCGAATGTAACTCGACACCCTTGCCTCATTGAGTATGCGCGGTTGTATGAATATGCAATTGAGCCCCGCCTCCACTCACTCTCTCAGAGATCCACTGGTTGACGATCACACAGTGATCTGATTGGTTGCAAGGTCGTTTGTGACGTCAGAAACACCAGCGATTTCAAACTATGTTTTTGAGACTGTCTTTGGTTCACTGAAAATATTTAGCAATGCTGTCGACTTATGAATTTACACATGATTTGACTTTAAAGTGTATTAAAAACACCACATGCACATAATAAGCTGGATTTGCACCACAGGGGGTGTTAACCCTGCATAGAGTCATGGTTTCCCTGGGCTTTTTCTGAACTCTTCTTACAGTAAGAAGGTCCTGTATGTGTCAAAAATTGCAATTATAAATACTTTAAAGACTCGATGGAAAGTAAATGGACTTCAGTGTTGGAGTCAGGCTCTCCTCCTTTCGCTCCTGTACAAAAGGCCCATTGAAAGATCGTAAATTGTACAAACAGACACTAACATGGATAGATCCCTTAGTAGATGAGGGTTATTTTAGTTTCAATTGGTTAATTTATGGTCCGAAATATTCCATTGAAAGTGATTATTTTTAAAATGTCTTGTTGGTCTCACTAAATTAGCAATACTAGGAAATATAAAGTGGACGCAAGGACGGAGATGTGACATGTATATTCTGTTATGTTCAGTACAACGGTATGCTTTAAACTATAGAGCCCGACCGATAAAGGATTTTAAAGGCCGATACCGATACACATATTTTTGGGTTTTAAAATCCGATATATCGGCCGATATTTTATTTATTTATTTAAACTGGACATGATAGTCACAAATTTTGTCATGCTTATTTGAGTTAAGAGAACTGATGGGGATGATCTTTTAATTGTTATTCAAGCAATGTATGTATCGTGCCCAACTCAACGAGTGTTGCCAACAGGGACGGTGTAGAGCGCCCTCTGGTGGACAAACTATACAACTCCAACACTCATGACATGGTTCAAGCGTGTTTCATCCGTTTTCATTTTATTTTTGAAATATTCATTTATCGGCCATTATAACTGCCGATACCGATAGTTTGGAAAATGCCTAATATCGGCCGATAATATCGGTCTGCCGATATATCAGTCTGGCTCTACTTTAAACTGCGATGTTTTTCCGCATACACTGTCACAACAGCAAATTCCCCCGTGTTAAATAAACACTGAAGCAGTGTTAAAAGTTAATGAGATAATTAAGTGAATAATTGAGTGATAATTAAGCACCTAACAAGCAGAATCACTGAAGGAGAAAACCATAATTTTAAGTCACCATTATGGTGATCAGTGTTCACTTTAGTTGGGCTCTTGACCCTTAAATCACTAACTTTATAATTTTTTTGGCTGCTGTACATGAGTTATAACAGCCAGATGAATAAATAGAAAAGGGGACACCATCAGGTGTCTAGGGCTGGGAATCACTGGCTACTTCCCGATACGATACAATACGCGATACATTGTTCACGATACCGATAATATCACGATATGGCGATACTGCGATAATCGATATATTATCAGTAATAACTCACAATATATCATGTTTTAAGATTTTTTTAATTAGTAAAATGAATTTCCATTTATTTAATTTTTGGATAAAACAATAACAAATACAACTTGTGTCTTATCAGTTGCAACAAAACAGTCAGACACTATTTTAGTGTAAAATTGCTGCAATCAGTAGTCTTTGACAACTGGTGACACCATTTGGGTGCAAAATAGTTGTAAGGCTGAGGACAGATTCAGTGCAACTGTAAACAATACTGATTGTCCTTCATAAATATGAACAGTGACACTATTAATGCAAGAAACATAAACCTTTGGGCTACTGCTTTCAAATAAAAAATAAAATAAATAAAAAGATCATGGATAAAGTGCATCTAAACTGTACCCAACTTAAAGTGCATCCAAAAATAGACATTTTTCAGAACAAACCCTTTACACATGTAAACAGCGATCCCATTTGTGATTGACTTTGCCCTCGCAGAAGAAGGTGGTAACTTTGCCTGGAAAAAGGTGTTTACGCCGGGGGGTGTCGACTTTGACCCAGCACCATCCGCGGCTTTCTCACAGAGCTCCGGGTGATGCCGCGACAGGTGGCTGTGCATGTTCGTCGTGTTTCCCGTGTAGCGGACTTTTGCAAAGCAGTTCTTACATATTGCGTAGTCCTTTTCTATTTTTGCCCCGTCCGCACTGCTATAAAATCCAAAGTGAGTCCACACTTTGGATTTAAATGTTGCTGGAGCGTCTTTTAATTTTCTGCTCTCGCTTCGGCTGACCTCAAGTGTAGGCTGATTTTCAAGTGTAGCCTGCGCCTTTTTTTTACGCTCAAAACAGCCAAACTCGCAACGCGCGCCCCCTATCTACTTCTGGAGAAGGGTCTCATCAAGGCAAAATGTAATGGATACTAATAGAGCATTTTACAACGGCTTTTAAGATCGATCCTTGGCAAGAGCACATCGAGAATCGATCGCGGGGGTAAATATCGCGAGATATCGCCATATCGATATTTTGGCGCACCCCTACAGGTGTCTTCAGTAATACTCAATCAGCACTCAATCACATAATTATCTCAACTTTAACACTGTTCGGCGTTCTGCTGAGTCACACTTTTAGCGTTAATTAAACACTGGGGATTTTGTGTTCGCTGTATTCTGCGGCCAGGCCATTAGATGGCGATGTAACACTATAGAATTAACATGTATGGCGTCATCGTTCTCGGAGATTCGCGTTTTTGTCAAAAGTTAGCGTAAATACCCGAAACACCCATGTCGTGTAAATAAACGGCCAAAACGCATTAAAAGTTGTACGTTTTTAGCTGTGTAAACCGCCCGTCAGTTTCCAGTTCATCAGTTTCCCTGATGGTTAATTAGTTTGTGCACCTGTTCTGCTTTATGTTGATTCTTGTGTGTATTTAAAGCCATCAGCTCTTTAGTTCCTTGCTTCTTATTCCTTTCTTTTGATTTGCTGTAACATACAGTATGACCCAGACACGTCTGCGAGATTCAGAGAGACATGAAGGAGCTTGTCAGGACAGGGAGAGAGAGAGAGGGAATAACGCATGCGGGGCGTTCAGACTCGGAGAGAGTGATCCGTGTTTTCCTGCGGCGGATTGTCTTTATCCACAATCTGTCCGAGGGCATCTGTCAGTTGTTAGTGGGTCACTCCTTTCCTTCTTTCTGTTCTAGACACGTCTGTCCTTTCTGTCTTTCTCTAC